>JH152696.1:218108-233413 GCA_000226015.1 Mnemiopsis leidyi | reverse complement strand
AGAGAGAGCACATATACAAGCCTTTATAGACAGGTTCAGAGTAAATGCAAACAGAGCGGCCCTTGTGCAGAGTAAGATCAAAATGTTGGAGAGGATGCCCAAGTTGCGGCCGGTAGAGCCGGAGAAAGAAGTAGTCTTCAAATTTCCAGATGTGGACAACAACCTAGCTCCCCCCATACTTCGTCTAGAATCTGTTACCTTCCACTACTCGCCTGATTGTCCCATGTTCAAGAAAATCGACATATCAGCAGACATGGACTCGCGGATATGTTTAGTCGGGGATAACGGCGCTGGAAAGTCCACCCTGTTGAAACTGTTGATAAAAGAGCTGGAGCCGGTTGACGGATACTCCTTCCACCACCGCCATCTCCGTGTCGGGTACTTCAGTCAGCACTTCGTGGACCAGCTCACAATGGGGGACAGTCCAGTCAGCTTCATGGGATCCAAGCTCCCTGGAACCAGCTCGGAACAATGCAGGAGACTCCTTGGACGGTTTGGTATCTCGGGGGAGATTGCCATGAGGTCTATTAGCACCCTCAGCGGGGGTAAGTAGACGTGTGATCTGGACTCATTACCCGTGTCACTATGAGCATACCGTGACCTGTATTGCCGTACTCATTGTATCTTCGTTTGTTGTCGCAGTTATTTTTTATTGAGAACCGTTTTGACAGACTTGTTTCCGGTGTTGTGTGATTTCTTAATTTTGTCGGCAGTTTTTACGTAGTTTTTTTACGTAGTTGTTGTACCTGGCTGTGTGTGGGATGATGTGGCTGAGTTTAAATTTGTTGTGATCGTAATTCATGCATAACTTGTATTGTCTGACCTGAAATAGCTACAATAGATAAGATATTAATTGTTATCAGGACAGAAAAGTAGAGTAGCATTCGCGGTTTTGTGTGCCAAAGAACCCAACTTTTTAGTACTTGACGAACCTACGAATCATTTAGACATGGAAACGATAGAAGCTCTCGGGCAAGGTTAGTACAACCGCGTTTTAGTACGACTTATTCTTTCAGTGTTGACTGCTGCTTTACATTTCACAGTTAAAAATCCCCTTGCCCCAAATTTCTTCAAATAACAGTGAAACGCCTATAACCTTTACACTAAACAGACGTTTCAACTTTTCCTAACTAACCCGGGTCCTTTCAGCGATAAAGGCGTACAAAGGAGGAGTAGTGATGGTGTCTCACGACGAGCGACTGATTGCTATGGTGTGCAAGATGTTGTGGTGGTGTCATGATCACAAGGTGACGATGCTAGAGGGAGGTATCAAGGAATATCGCCGTCTGATGGAGCAGGAACTCAAGAACTAGAAATGTTTGGGTGTTTATCGGAGTTGTTGTGTTTTCTCGCCTGATTTGGTTTTACTACTGCTAAAGTTTATCCTGCCAGATCATGGCCTTTTCCCGTGAAACTTGGTGAAGTTTGTTTGATAGGCAACTGAGTAACTTGGGACGAGGGATATTTTACGAGTGTTCTGATTTTCTGTTTGCTTCAAAATCTTTATTGCCTGCCTAAATTGTCATTGAATATAAAGCTATTGAAGTTTTAATTGATGTGCATATTTCTGTAGATGTATAAAACATTTTTATAAGGGCTAATCTTGTTTCACTGACTATGTAATAAATTTGTTTTTCTATCTTAGGGCCGACATTAACTACCATACGTTTAACACCAATAACAAATTTTCAAAATCATTTAAATTTACCCTACGTTTTCCGAGGGGAGGTTTTTCCGTCCTACTTTACCCTAAGACTAAGCACTAACTTTTATATTACCCATAATTCTAACATCACTACACCTAGGTGGGGGCGGCAACATGCCTCAAATATCATGTCGATACTACGAGCAGAAGTACCCTGAAGTGGACGAAGTTGTCATGGTTAACGTGGTCCAGATAGCTGAGATGGGAGCCTATGTCAAACTTCTAGAGTATGACGGACAGAAGGGTATGATTCTCATGTCTGAGTTTTCAAGGAAGCGTATCAGATCGATAAACAAGCTGGTGCGGGTTGGGAGAAACGAGTGTGTGTTAGTCACCAGGGTGGACCAAGATAAGGGATATATCGATCTGTCCAAGAGACGGGTTGTCCAGGAAGATATCAAGAGGTGCGAGGAGAAGTATTCTAAAGCAAAGACAGTGAATCAGATCCTGAGACACGTGGGAGAATTGCTGGACTATGAGGATGACAAAATGTTGGAGGAACTGTACAAGAAAACTGCTTGGTACTTCGACAAGAAGTATGCTTCCAGCGGTGGCTCACACGAGATGTTCAAAGAAGCAGCTCAGAAACCCGAAATCCTTGACGAATTGGAAATTGACGAGAATACGAAAGATGTCCTTTTGAAAAACATCAAGAGGAGGCTCACGCCACAAGCAGTAAAAGTGCGGGCTGATGTTGAAGTGTTATGCTATGCCTACGAGGGCATCGATGCCGTCAAGGCTGCTCTGAGGGCAGGATTAGCACTCGCCACAGAGGAAGTTCCTCTTAAAATAAACCTTATCGCCCCTCCTATCTATGTTATCTCGGTAACGTTATTCAACGAAGAAAAAGGCGTGGAAGCAGTCAGGGCTGCTATGGATGCCATAAAAGCCGCTATCGAGAGCTCAAAAGGTACATTTAATGTTAAGCTAGAACCAAAGGTAGTAACAGAAAGAGAAGATCAGAAGCTCCAAGAAGAAATGGAACAAAGAGAGAGGGATATGCAGGAGAAGGATGGAGATGATGACAGTGAGGATGAGGAAAGTGAGGAAGATGAAGAAAGCGATGACAATGATGAATAGTGTTGGGACTGATGCTTCTTTTAACTTTTGGGTATCTATTATAGTGCGACATGACATGTACCATGTACATGAGTTCTGTGTGTTGTTATCATATAATTATGTTTTCACATACAATCCAGAATTTTTATTAAGTTTGAAAGTCAAAATTTGTAGTAAATTGATGCAAAATCAATATTGAATCTGTTCGACCGCCAAAAATTTGTTTCAAATGTCATTTTTCAAATGCAGTATTCGCGATCACGATTTATATACTTACTTAAGTATTTTTTGTTCCATGCTATCATATAATATATTTTCTATGGCCTTAGGGGATGATGCGAAACACACCAAATGGAATGCAATGAATCTTACGAACAACCTCAAAGGAGTGGAGCAATTATGTGAGAAGATATCCTAACCTTGAATCAATAGTATAAATTACCCTTTTTTGTAACAGATTGGTATCCTCGTAACTTCCCTTGACTTTGTGACAGCAATCTGGTAACCTTGTGACAGAAATCTGGTAACCTGGTGACAGTAATCTTGTAACCTGGTGACAGTAATCTTGTAACCTGGTGACAGTAATCTTGTAACCTGGTGACAGTACTCTTGTAACCTGGTGACAGTAATCTTGTAACCAGAAAACGATGAAAACTAACGTGGTCGTAGCGGGGTCTGTGGCTGCTCTGGTTCTTATTCCTCTAGCTTTGTTGTGGTATCGTAGCCGTCGTCACGACAACACCAATAAACGAGATCGTATGGATGAAAGACAACATGTGAAGAAGAAGAAGGAGAAAATTGTTAAGATCATTGAAATTGAAAAGGAAGATGTGAGGTACGCTTTAAAGAAACTGACTTTGCTTTGAATAGATATCAAACACTTTGTGTATAATTCTGATTCGTATTTTTTCATTTTTGTGACCCTTATGAGCTTAGAGCAATAACTTTAAGTTTGTTAAAATTAGATAATAATATAATAAATTGCTGGTGCATTGCTGATTGTTTAGCGGATAATTTTATGCCTGGTATAAAATTGTCACTCAAACTTTACTTCAGATTTGTGATAGGAAAGAGAGGGTGTGTAATCAAGGACATCGAGAGTAGGTGTGGTGTGAAGATATCTTTTCCTGAAGAGGAGGGGAGTAAGGATACTTCACAAGTTGTCGTGATTAAGGGTGACTGCAATGATGACATCAAGGACGCTATCGTGAGTTACTTGATTCTCTCTACAATCTTTTTCTTCTTTTGTTGTAAGGATGTTCTTGGCCGTACAGTAATGAAGAGGAAGCTAGTCAATTGAATCTTGTTCCAGGTTTTATTTACGAATTTGAGTTGTGTGTGTTAAATGTACACTTCTTTCAGGAAATGATACAAGAGGCATGTCAGTTAAAACCAAAGATAATAACAGAAAATATAGAAATACGAGCAGAGTATTGTGGTAAGATAATAGGGAAGGGCGGAGAAAATCTGAAGGACATAAGGGAGCACAGCGGAACAAGAATTCTTATCAGCAAGGAACCTGTAAATGGAAACCAAGACATAAGACTTTGTTCTATCGAAGGTTAGTTATGTTACTTCTCTGGCATTTGAATGCAATATTTTATAAATTAGAATAAAAATTATATCGAATTTTTGAATAGTATATCATAACAATAGGACGAATTTTAAATTGCTGTCAGAAAGAATCATATAAAGAGAAGATAAAATCTGCTCAGTGCTCATGACATATTTCAAACGTCCAACAATTAGTTTCTCCAACTTAAAATACAAAATCATACGTGATACATGATATTGTCATTGCCTGATCCGGATAATATTTCCGTCTCCTGAAAGCACATTATCTTTTTATCACAAACCTACTGATGTCTTGCTCATGACAATTTGGGAGAGCAATGGTCTTTAACTGTTTTATTCCTATTCTGTAATTATAAGAGTGCTGCTTTCGTTTTAGTTAGACTCTTTTCAAGTAGCTATTTCAGGCACGAAAGACGAGATTGAAATAGCAAAGCGGTTAATTGACAGTAATATTATGACAGAGATAGAGATAAGACGGAAACGAGAACTTAGGCAGGTAAATCTGGTAGTTTATTATTGATAAGGGGGAGGGAGCAAGGTTTGTGGAATGTTTGTTTACGTAAGAGATGAAATAGGGGGAAGTCAGACCCCTGCACAGATTCTGTTAGTATTTTAATATCCGTCAAAAACTGTCAAAGTTTGAACGAAATGGGACTTTCATAGTTTTATCAAAATTGCAGTAAATTAAATTGCTTTTTTCAGTTCATCTCTCCTGCCTAATGAATTAACTAATTAATGCTTACAAACTTAATTTCTACAGGCTGTTAAAAATCATCAAGCAAAAGCAGATAAAAATGCTAATGTGGATTCAATTGAGGTAGCAGAAAATGAACGATTCAAAAGACTTGATACCAAACCATTTTTACCGATTGATTCAAATCATTCTCAAGAAACTGCTACAGAATCATTTGAACCTTTAAATGGCCAGGTGTTAGAACTTGAAAAGGCTGACCAATTGGAAGTCGAAACACAAGGAATTTCTTACGAAGAAGCTGTTACAACGGCTAACCTAGAAATGGAAGCAGCTATACATAAAAAAGATAGTACAGATTTAGAAACGGAAGCTATTTATGTTGAAGAAGCAACAGGCGTTTCTAATCTTGAAATTGAATCAATTTCCGAGGAAACAGTGCATACCGAACTTCCTCCAAGTGTAGAAGCAAACATCTTATCAACTACTGAAGCTGCTCCTAGCATTACACCTCCCCCTTCAAATCACCCGTCTACTTCAACTGATTGCACTGTCACAGAAACTGTGAACTATCAAGAGAGCTCAGGCTTTACTGTGGAGATGACATCAGAGTCGATGGAGCTCATTGGAATGAGAACTGAATATGATAAAGTGAGGACCGACTTGAGAATCGATGATGATGTTGCAAAGGTATAATACTTGCTCGGTTTTTTTTGCAATAAAAACTTTCGTCATCGTTGTTCAACGTTTTTATCTTTGCCAGAAACCAAACTTTTGACTAAAATTAACATGCCTTATATAGCTTCATTTTAGGTAGAATTGAAAGACAAGAACGACTTTGATACAAACCTTTTACTTGGAGGTGTCTGTCTACCATCACTGTCTCCTAAACTTTCTAATCAAGATCTAGATGATCGTGGTAATATACAAAAGAGATAAGATACATCTCTGTGCTTTTCTCATTTCGCTATTATTAGACTATTCTATCTTCATCACCATTCTGTCCAAATTTTTAGCGACACAATTGTTAGATTTTCTAAATTCTCAGTTGCCTTGATCCCTAAATCTTGCCACACTGTAAAATAACGTCCTTCCCCTCTTTAAGATACACAAGATACGATGATATCTTACAAGATCCCCATGTCTAACGAGACGCTAAGACCCGACACCTCTACCCCAGCTCTCCCTCAAGGCAATGTCTTGACATCTGGCTCCAGTTCTAGCAGCTCAATCTTGTCCGGCAGTATGGTTAATGAGCAGATGACGCTAAATCTCAAATCCATGCTCGGAATCAACAAGGATGGGTATGTTTAGTATTTTTGATATTTAAGCAATGATCAAACACGCTATTTTGATCAAGTATGCATGTAAACATCAGCCCAGCTACTTGTTGTAATGACGACTGGTAAATTTCATTAGCCTATGCCCTAGCATCTTTTAATATGTGTGGACAATGCACTTGACCTATTGTGTTTAATGCAGAGCACTGAAAATGACACCAAGATTAAAACAAGTTAATCTACGATGGCATGGGTAGAGCTAGATAAGCTTAGGTGGGGACTGGGGTCAAATTGTTTAACAAAATTGGTAATCATCATATTGATATCGATTATCGAGATATAACCTCAGCATACTATCTTACATGTAAAACATCTAGAAAAACCTATACAATTTTACAAAATTTAATATATGGTTTTTGTTAATATGTCATGTCATTCATTTACGATTTGTTTTCCTGCAAAACTTAAAGACGCATGCGCATCATGCCCTTGTCATACGTCTTTAAGTAATGATGGTTTGACTTGATATCTGTATCTGTCACTGTGCTTTTTTGTTGTATGTACAGTCATCCCCCGATTTACCGGGCTTTTCGGTGGAAAGCAAAAATGCACGGTAAATCGGGGGACACGGTAAATCGGGGGAGTGCCATTTTGGGCCGAAATTGGGTCTAAATTGTCTCTTATATGTCTATATACCGTCTTATGTGTCTATATACCGTCTTTTTGTCTTTGGAACAATGTGTATTAAGTAAAAAGTGTTAGTCCGACTGTATCACATAGTTTTGACAACAAAATTTAACAGTCCAACAACCCTACTCCTGGCGAACAAAATTTTTAGCTCAAATTTCGGGCAAAATTTCGGGGGAAAGGAATGAGGCCCGGTAAATCGGGGCCCAGTAAATCTGGGGATGACTGTAATTGATTAAGACACAGTATCTGACTTCAGCACAAGTGACAGTACAACTCGGTAACACAGTTCCATCTGACCTAAATACTGGCGGTGCAGTTTTCTAGGGTGTTTGAAACACACAGTTTATCATGTGATAACCGGTATCACACGTGACACTACCTGTGTTGTCTTTTTCCACATTTTCTTTCTTGTAGGTTACATTGGGCTCTTCTTTTGACACGTGCTACACTCTGAAATGTGACGCGATTTTTTGAACGATGCATCATTGATCTGTCACGATGAAAAATGAAATTTTAAATTTTAGAATTCAAATGCTTAGATAATAGTGTGAAAGTACACATTCGGACTAAATAGAAGCAAGCAGGGCCTCTATTCAGTTTGCGTGTCTAACCTGAACTGGTTTCCTGGCACTGCTTGCTCTTCCCACATAACTGTTTTCTTCAAATTCAAGTCCGTCAGCGATGATGTCGGACTTGAATCTCCTTAGCCTACAATCTACCATGACATAGTCAGCCACACAAGTAGCATAGGTCATCGCGTCGTCCTTAGCTTCACTTTAGTTGCTGATTATTGTGACAGTGTCCGAGTTAGGTCTTAAGACCTATTGATTCAATTCCATGCGAATATGTAAAACATTCAATGACTACAACTAAAAAACTTTGCATGAAGACGTGTTCCACAACAATAGCTACAGGCGAAAAAATGTTTGGGAAAAATGTTTGTTTTGTTAATCATACTACCAGTGCCCTGTATCAATTTGTTTTCATGATGTATTGTAATTGTACATTGTACTTGAGTGTATTTTCTTCAGGGAGAGTTTGCATGATGGGTGTGTACTCAATACAAAAGCCCTGTTTCATTGTCCAATCTACTCTTATAACCACGGTACTCCTACTTCTTATCTTTTACTTACTTGTAAGCATTTGGAACAAGTTTATCGCAGCACCAACTTATAATTTAGATTTCCTGCATGAGTTGCTTGGCACATTATCCACGTCATTCTTCATGAAATCTGTAAAATTAAGATATCCTCTAGAGTTTGCTAAGTCCAATTTTACTCAATATCATATGTGTAATATTGTTGTTGTCAAGCTAGCTATTTACCAACTATACGTGAAATTAGACAGTTCACGCTTCTTCATAACACTCATACCACAGAAATCAGATATCAGGTATCTTGCAGGAGTGTTTGAGTTGGGGGAGGAGTTTGAAGGGGTGGTGACGAGTGCACGGTGTTCCGATCATGTGTGGGTTGTAAACAGACATTCCAGCTGCCTGCCTGTTATCAGTAACCTACTGTTGTCATACGATCAGCTACCGCCACCTGACTCAGTTGAAATGGTAACTTTTCATATAACTTCCGGCTGTTTTATTTCCATTTACAGAAATAATTAGCGTGAAAATTTATCTAGGTAAGAAATTGCACAGCAATAAGTCACTTCAGTTTATTGCAAAAGTAAACAAAAGTAATCGACCCCGAAGGGACTCGAACCCCCAATCTTCTGATTCGAAGTCAGACGCCTTAGCCATTAGGCCACGAGGCCGATATTCAAATGTTGAACTTTCTCTCTATAAACGCACTTATTTGTGTTCGCAGTACTTCTCGCCCTTTCCACGAAGAATTTTTCTACAAAATCAGCATTTCCCCAAATAACCATCAAATTGAAGAGGTTAACCAGATTACACTGTAGCTTCCTCTTTCTTCTTTTTATTTCATTACATCACTGAACTAGATTTAAATTTCAATTCCCTGTACATTGCCGAGAATACTAATTTAATATTGATTACTAAGATTTATGCGAGATTTCTGTTTAAGATAATGAGTATTGTTCATTAAAATTCTATGTGGAATTCTCTATGTGGAATTCTCTCGTATAGGGCTTTTAGCTCTTGCGATGAAAATTGGGTCCCTGCACATTTTTTCTCAAATTTCGAACTACCCCTCATTTTATAGCAACCTGTCCATCATGGCGGAATCAAATTGACATTAAACAGATTAATCTTATTGTTCGTTCTTATTGTTACAATTACTTAGCGACAAACAATCTAAATAATTCGTAATGGGACACTAAACAGTAAACACCCAAGCGGTTCGCCTAATTTTATGGTTCACATTCCTGTGACTTCATCATGCCTTTGTCAAGAGGCTGTGCTTTACAGATCAGTGACTTAAGCGATTTCCACCACGTTTGTTAAGTACATTGTATGAGTTATGACGGAATTGCGAAACTGGTGAAAAGATGGGAAAACCACGGTTTCATGAAGTAGGACGCGAACGCCATTTTACATTAATGTATCTCAACAACCCTCTGTCAAATTCTACCCGCGCGCGCGAAAATTTACTCAGCACGGACAACTTTATGATACTCCTGCTAGATTTAAGCTTAAAATTCCTTATGGCATTGCCCATAGGTGAATTTCACTGGGCTGAAAGCCGTAGCTTGTAGTCCGCAGTCAGTTAGTTGGTTAAGACGAGAAACTGCTACACCAAGATGTCTTTAAATTTTTGAATTTCGCACCTTTTGCTGATCGCTGGTAGTTTAACATCTTTCAATCCGATCTGGTTTGAATGGCAAACACTGTGAAGTGTGAAGGCTTTAGTCTTCCCATCATTGATCATAATTCTGTAAAAAGATCATGTTTTGATTGATACTTTACGAAACCTGATTAAACCAAACAGCTACTGACTTCTCGAACTCCGGACATTGTTAAGCACGATTATTACTTCAGGGCCAGATGTACCTGTTCATGGACAAGTCTACTAGCACAAACAGTAGAATATTTACCTTACAACCCATCTCCAATATGCTGGTGGAATGTTACGATGTCGATACTGGTGTGATGTTTCCTGTTCCAACCAAAAATATCGCTGTTTTACCTCCGGACTTGGAACGACTTCCTCCTGCTGGTTTGTAACTTATAACTCATACTTTGTGTTTCGTATATTGATTGATTGCCCTAACCGGGCTGGCATCTAAAGGCCATCAAATAGAATATATATAGAGATATAGCTCCTGCTGGTTTGTACTCAACTAAGCATGTTGTTGTTTGAACGAGTGATACGCTTTATTGAAGTTCACTTTATAGATGAGTAAATCTTTGACATCAGAACAGGACAGAATCTGGATCCAAGTCATCACTTTATAGATCTTATAGTGCATCGGTAATTCAGACTTGTTTAACGGCCTCAACATTTAACTGTTATATTACTCAAACTGTTTTCCTCTTCTAGAATTTACTGGATCTTATCTGCTTTCAGCTTTACGGCTTTCCTCTTTGTACTACATACTGCTATTTCAATATCTAATAATGCGTCTAGCCTCCCTGCTCTACAACCACTCTTAGCTAAGAACCTGATCAGTGAATATAAACCCTCGTCCACATTAGCCTGTGAACTATAGTCTGCCTATGCTATCAGCTAACTTTTCTCTAATCATGGTTCTACCTGTACAGCTAATTTTCCTCATTGTCCCTAATTCAACCCTATTGATCATTGAGTCGGTGCTCCAGTGCTCTTAGCTTTATTCGCAGTTACAAATTATGTTTTGGTCCGCCTACTTAGTAATCTTTTGTTCATTGTCTGCGGACAAGTTGGCTATTAAAGTGGCGATATAAAATTGTCCTATCTGCATGACGTAACGTTAGTCTCAAGTAGCACATAAAACTTTTACCGAGGGTACTCAATCTGGGAAGTCAAGTTAAAATTCGCACCAATCAATGCACAATGGTGATATGTTTGCATGGTCCGGTGAGCCGGTGAGTTTACAAATTATCACTCGAATCAAAATTTTCTCATGTTGTTTAATTGACAAACGTTGGTAGCATTAAACCAGATAACGGTCACAATTGTTTCCCTTCCTCTCTATACGCTCTATGGTCCACGATTTACAATTACAACAGTTTTGCCGACTTTTAAAACTTCCTACGCGCCAACGTTTTTTGTTGTACTTAAAACTGTAGTGCGCGTAACCGATGATACACAATGGCCACCTTTAAATCCTGCTCTCGAGTTCATGGCAAGCGTTGAGCAAGATTTTAAACACAGCTGTGAGATCTAAAGTGATATATGTGGATACTGCTCCTCCGATATGTAGCATTGCTTGTTATTCTGCTAGTTTTAACCTCCCTTCGTTTCTCGTAAACGTTATCATATCCCACATATAATAAAATATATAATTCGTGTGCTTGATCTTAGTTTTCTGACATTGTTGGGAATAGGCTGCGTGATCTATTGTCCCTTGGTTAAATCTAATCTTCTCTCAGAGGCAAGTAATTATTTTAGGAATTTTGAATTTTGGTTTTGCAGCACCATCGCCCGGCATATTTAGTTTGCTTGCTTCACATTCACACAGTCCGAGCTAGAACTACATTACGCTGTTGTAGAATCAAGCATGGGTAAATATAAATACGTGTATTTTCAATGTAGCTTGCTTTTCTCCTGCTTGTTCTTTCTGCAACTGTACTGTTTTAGGGCGGTCACACTTCAGTTTTACATTTAGTGAGCAGAGTTGTTTACTTGTTATTTTCTCTCTGCAGCCGTGTGTGTGAGTATTGGTAGTGGTTCTTGTGTGGAGTTACAGAGTTCGGAGCTGATAGGACAAGTAGTAACGGTAACTCCGCAAGACATGGGCGCCAACAAGGAGATCAAGTACCCCAGAGTCAAACTCCATCGCGATCAGGTGGGTCTTCAACTTTGTCTTTTTTGCTTCAGGTGAGTCATTTCTCCCAGACATAGAGGTTTTCTATCTTTTTCTTGTCCGTTAATTGGCCGATTTGTTCTTGGTTTTGTATTGATTTTATAGCAGTGTAAGATCAAAACTATACGTGCTAGTACAATATTGAACTCTGTTGTTCAGAGAACATGGGACATCCTGTGTTGTTAATCGTTGCCTTGTTGCACTGTCAACCCAAATTTGTGGGAGGGGCCTGGGGTGTGAAATATGACAAAACACTGACCACGACAATATCCCCCCTCCTTAATTTGACAATCTATCATTCCTTATCAACATAAACACAAAAGCAAAATTGACAATCGATCTTAAAATATGCACGTCCTCTCCAGATAGTATACAACAATTACGGAAGATACGTGTCCTCGCCCAAGCCCACAGAAACCGCCTCCCTCCCTAGCGGTTCTTCTCTTGTGTACGTCTCAGCAATTCACAATGCGGGGCACTTCTATGTACAGGTAATTTACACCTGCTAACTACTGACTACAGATTTATTACATGTCGTCTACTGACTGTCATCATTTAGGAATGAGGATGACAAACTTTAGTTAGCTTCGTCGGTGTTGTGGCCTCATTAAGATTACATCATTTTTACCTCACCAAACTTTCTTCCTGTCGCTACAAAGGACGATACACGAGAAGCTATAAGACTGGTTTGAACCGGAAGCAGTAGAAAGTCCGGTAAATCTTGTCCGACCGTGCCCCAGATACAGATATGCCGCGTGTCTGACACTCCCATATTCCCACATGACACACTTTACACTTTCAGGCGTGTGGGAAGAACATATCAGAGCTAGACAGATTGGAGTCGGCGATGGCCCAACATTACGGTTCTGTAGAGACCTTGCCTGAGTACTCATGGGATCCCGTCCCTGGCCAGGTACGTGAGATGTTATTTTGCACGTGCACGGGACACTTACATAAAAAGACACTAGAGGTAGGATGGGGAAGCTTTGGATCACATTTCCTTGTTATATAGAGTTCATATATTCCGTCGTATACAGGACAATTCGCCTGGTTTGTCGTGCCGCGTGCGTGTTCGCTGGCGGCTCCGATTAACGTATCATAGCCACAAGCCTCATTTTTCAAGCATGTGGTAATATTCACTTAACTTTCAAGCAGCTTGTTATTAGTTTTGAGGCATATAATGATGCAATTGTGCATTTTAAGCGGTTTTGAGATGAGACCAACAGTTATCATTGAAGCTGTAAACTCTTCCTCTCATGGTCCAATAGCACATTAACACGTACTATTGATTGTCGACCAAGTACGATCAATGCCAACTTGCAAAAATAACTCAACCGAACAATGAACACCACGTTTAAAATCACAAAACTCTACGAGGTTCTATAAATAGATTTCATTGTGTTCACGTGACTGTTAATTCAGATGTGTGGAGTTTGGCACACTTCAGAACAGATATGGTTGCGAGGGCAGATCAAGGAGCTTGATAACTCAGACATGCTGTATATCAAGTATCTCGACTACGGAGATACTGTACATTTACCTAGGTCCCACACTCGCAAACTCAGGTGAATTTAGTTCTAGAATTGTTTACATTTCATACTCGCAAATTTATATAGGACCAATAGCCAAGTATGTGCAGAAGTATGGAATCCTCTCATCCAAACACCACATTCTTCCTTGTATCATCAGTTAATGCGGTGTTAAATTAAGTCCGGAGGAGAAACAGTGACGAAATGGTTAATTTCGCGTTCTGAAAAAACCCATCATTCCTTTACTCTCCCCCACCCTCTCTCCCCTCCAGTCTCCATCTCTTCAGCTTGCTACCCTCACAGTTAGACGTCTTCTCCGCGCTATGTCTGTTCTGTTTTTTGCCGACATGATGCTTGACTAGTGTAACGTATTATCGACAACAATATGCTGCTCCCACTCCCGCCACATGTCTAGATCATTCCGTGAACGTTCTCTAGATAGTTCAAAATCTGTCTATCATTGGTTCTTTGTGACATAATCGTGCAGATGTTTATGTTTTGGGAAATTATTTAAGTGTGATGTTTTTATATCGGGACATTACTAATGCGTGGCCTTTGTACAAAACATGGATTTGTGTGAGACGGATGACAAAATATTATGAGATGGTGTTATTTCTTGTTGAAGTGGCGAATGAAAGACAAACTCATGTTTTTACGATCCATGTCATAAAATCGAAGCAAAGAACTAAATTTAACGGGCTTGATATCTCTTGATTGGTCTTGTTCGAGAGTTATCGGCCTTCTCTTGTCTGTTAATTTTCAGTCATCAAGTTTTCTCTAACATAGGCTTTCTTGAGCTGAAAATCTCCTCAAATTCTTCTCTCATAACTGCCCCCTCTTTTCACTTGTCCGTTACAATGAGGGCGATAGCGGTCCCAATAAACGCAGTACCGATAGCGGCGTAAAAGTTTGGCATCTCTCCAAAAACTACAACCTGATAAACAAAGCTGAAGACTATGCTGACGTTCCTCACAGTCGCCACAATAGAACTGTCACAGATCTGAGTCCCTCGTGTTGCGAAACTCTGACAGATAAACATGAGGACACCGATACTGAGACATAGCGCCAGGAGAAAATCGTCCTCAATTCTGATGAAGAACGCTTCAGAGAACATGTAATCTCCGATCAGGAAGGAGTAAAGCATACCAAGCAGGATTAAAACAGTGAAGATAGACAGACCATAGACACTGTGATAAAAGATAACGACACTGGACTGTACCTCGTCGCCTAACTTCCTGACCATGATTGAAGAGAGAGCCCTGAATAGACCATGTCCCACCCCAGCTCCTAGCCCGTACATCCTAGCTACTGAGAATGTCCTGTCGACTATGATCTCCTCGGGGTTAGCTAACAAGAACACCCCTACTAGTCCCAGTATCAGCGCTATGTAGATCTTACACGTTAGGGACTCTTTGAGGAACACTGCTGCCATGAGTACCATGAAGAGGGACATACTGAAAAACATGACGACTGTCGCCTCCCCAACAGGAAGGTACATCACAGCAAACAGGACAAGAGACATGGCAATGTTCTCGAAACACGATCTGATGAAGAGGTAGAAGAGGCGACCGTCCGCCTCGATGGTTTGTTTGTAGTAGATCATCTGGGATCCAACTAGCACGAACATTACCAGGAATTTGAACCACAGGACTTGGAGAACTGGCACTACCTGAAGTTGTTCGGCTTTGTTTTTTGTTGCCTTTTTTTCTGTCTGTCTGTCTGTCTGTCTGTCTGTCTGTCTGTCTGTCTGTCTGTCTGTCTGTCTGTCTGTCTGTCTGTCTTTCTGTCTGTCTGTCTGTCTGTCTGTTTGTCTGTCTGTCTGTCTGTCTGTCTGTCTGTCTGTCTGTCTGTTTGTCTGT
>JH152696.1:206921-216921 GCA_000226015.1 Mnemiopsis leidyi | reverse complement strand
AGCTATCGAATGTTTTCTGGCAAACACAATCCCTATAAGTGAGCCTCATTTCTTGTACATTTAACGATTTATGGTTATCATTCCATCATCAAGTTTAGCTGTGGTATCCTTATTTACGATAAAGCTTCATCCCGGCCACCCTACCAAAGTGGAAGGGCTAGCTCCTGCTTCCGGGATGAAACCACCCACTTTGAGTAACAGTAAGAACTAAGAAACCATCCTTTCCACTCAGCTACACGACAGTGGACACCAGAAGCGACAGCCAAGTTCGACGCGCTGACGCAATGCGGACAATGGTACCCTCTCCGTTGTGTGGTGGTGGGAGAACGTCACGGGAAGCCTTGTGTGGAGCTGTACGACCAGCCTTACAGCGACAAGGAGTTCTCCGTCGGGGAGTGTTTGTGCGCGATGGACTACGCGCGCAGCAGCAAGATGGAGATTCCTGCCGTGCAGACATTGTCTACTCCTATACCTTCCTTCGCTTCTGGTTAGTGGGCTTCCTGTATGGGTTTTTGTGCTTTATTTCCATAGTCAATCAATAGTCAGTCAATTCTATAACAAGCATAAAGAAAGATAACAAATAACAATAAATTTTATTATATCTAGGCGCAGCCTACCTAGTATCACCCGACTTTGACGACGTTGACGACGAGCTGGAAGAGTTGTTCGCTTGTGATGACGACAGTGACAGTGCTGACAGTGACGATTTCCCTGTGTCACGTGCTAATGTTTCAAACCTTCTTCTGTCTCTAGGCAACCAGGTAATCGGGTAACTTGAGGGATGGATATTCTAGTAATTCAATGTCGTCATGGTCTCTTAATTTAAACACGTATCGTAATTTGATATTAGCTCATCTCGATATATTATGTCGACCAATTCGACTAAAATCTTTATATTTCCCCCCAGATCTCGCCCCCAAGCACTCAGTGCAAAAAGAACCACCCTAAATACAGACCCCAAACTTGCGGCCAAGCCAAGAACAACGCCTTCATGGAACGCAGGGAATCTTCAGACTCGAATAACCCTTCCGAACAGGTTTTTCTTCTGATTGAATGACTTTAAGAAAAATTGTTTTTAACTGTTTAAAAATTTTCTTTCATACCTACCACTGTTTAGCTCTTGATCAAGCTTCTGTAATAAAATATATGTAATTACAAAAAAGAGAATTCGGACCGAGATTTTTCAAAAGTAGAACTTTAATCGAATTCGAAATTAATCTTATGTTGTGGGTGGGCCGAAGGATCAACCAAGCTACATGATGTGTACGGAGCAGATATTTGAACGGACACGATTTCCACTTGGCTATGTTAGGATCCCATTAATAGCAAATATATACTGTGTGTGCAGATAAGCAGATACGAGATAATAACCGATTGATCACTGATAGACATGCAAGAAATTCGTGTGCTGTCATAGGGCCGGTAGCTCAATTGGTAGAGCACTCATCTAGACAATGCAGAGGTTGTCGGATCATACCCGACTCGGCACGGTGCTGGCCCATGAATTTTCTGAATTGACTATCAGTGGAAATCGTGTCCGTTCAAATATCTGCTCCGTACACATCATGTAGCTTGGTTGATCCTTCGGCCCACCCACAACATAACACACCCGTTAACATTCAGTGCACACCTCTGGGAGTCGAGCTTGCTCGAAATGAGGACCTGAAAAAGGACCCCTCCCCACTTGAAACCACATTCGAAATTAATCTTCCCACGATAAGACCAGTATAGTTCCCAGTCAAGTAGCACCTACCCACCTACCTTACGTAATTACCGGTATCTAGATAGGGACGTGTCTAGTGAGGGAGGTAAAGTGGTAGAAGTAGAAACATGAGACTCTACCAGTGCTAGGAATAAATCTTCTTTGTACCTCATCTACTACTCAACTTTCATTTGTAGCGGACCGGTATCGTTAAACTGCAGTAATGATGGAAGTTCTGCCCAATGAGAAAGCGACATTTTCGTTGTTATCCACAGTTATCCCACCAATAGGGGCCCCGTTACATCATGTTCTGGATGTTATAGAATACAGTGGTATAGAAGTAGGCACTTTCAATCAGTTTTAAGGAAGCAGATTTCAGGTGGTGGTATGTAGGCTTCAGTCTGTAGTACTCATTAATTTCATACTCTGGTTATCCTAGTTAAAATTGTCAGTGCGGTGATGATTTGTTGAGATCTCTTGATTGATAGGATCTGCAGCTTACCAGCTGTTGTAGATCATTGAACTGGACTTTTATGATAACAACAGAATCGTTTATTTATTTTGGTGACCATTACCAAACTAGTTTGGATAGTTGTACTTTATGGGACAAATGTTTTTATTGAATCAAAAATGCGACTTACTTTTGGTTTCATTAGCATAAAATTAGGATATCTTCTTATGCAATACGATTGTCCTCCTTGCAGTGATTTCAGTACTTAGGAAGGCAGTGGGAAAGCACCTGCCTTTTTGATAATTTGATTTTGTACTTCGATGTCTTGAGTTATCCCTAGATCATTAAGCCTCCGTTCTCAACTGAAATAATTCATCAGCTGCTGTAATCTACTTCTAGGGTCGCACTGGGCTGTTCTATAATACCAGAAAAATCATTAATTTTTATTTCTGCTAATTTTTTCCCGTATCTTGCCATTTGGGCCCGAAGGGCCCAAATGGCAAGATTGTTTTGAAACGTTTTGTGCACGTGCACAAAAAGTACAAAACAAGGGTTGGCGATCGACAGCGTAAATCGGGGTATTTTGGAATATTAGCTCAAAAAGTGTCCGTCCGTACGTAGGCGCGCTCGTCCGCGCGCACGCTCCTTTATCAAACTTAATTATGTATACAAATACGATTATAGGTTTTAACTGCCTGAGGCCGCATAATGGATTTCACATCTGCATCATGAAATGTATACATAATTGCCTTGCAACAACTGCAACAAGATGAGCGATCAAACAATAACAAGTAAAAGTAAAGTCGATCAAAATTCTTTTGACTTAAGTTTAATTGACTTTTGTCGAATGACAGATTAAGAAATGAATGTAAGACGATTTTAATCCCAGCTCCGAACAAATCTTCTGAACGACTAATTCATGAAACGGCTTAAGCATAAAAACAACGCAGTATGAGTAAATGATGAAGGCAGCACATACAATACAATAATGACGACGTCATGCAGAGTTAAGATATTTGAAACAAACTATGCAAAGAACGCGCAATTGTGTTCAGACTTTGCGCGTGCAAATTTTCAAACATGGCTGCATCAAACGGCTGCATTAACTCGCGCGTCTGCATGTACACGTGCCGATGCAGAACAATAATAACTAACCGAAGTTATATCTGGTACGAGGTTGTCTGGTACGAGGTTGTTTTTACTTTTTTCATTCCTCATTTCGCAAAGTTTAATGACAATAAGCGACGGCATGATACGGGAAATTCAGCGGTCTCCTGACACAATTAAAGCGGCCGCAATTCTTGTTTTCTATGGTAAATATTGAAGAATGAAGAACGGGTTTTTCGAGACGCATAATATGAAATTTGAAAATTTTCAAAAGCTGGTTTGCCCATTTCTTCAAATGTCTTCCGTTTGTTGTTTGCATTCTACACTTTTTAATCAACTTAGGTATTTTGTTCTAGAAAGAAAAAACCCAGAAGACCAACACTATGAAAGTCGACATAACCAGTATCCATAACAACACAACACTAGACCCAGTCCTAGGACCGAACCACGCCCCTATAAAACTTTTCCTGCTCCTCTACAACACCCTCGTTATCTTGTCGGGACTAGGAGGAAACAGTCTGGTTCTTCTCGGATCTATCAGATACAGAGCCATCCAGATGGACCGTAACTCAGTGTTACTGTTAGAACACATTGCAGCAGCAGATCTAGCTGCAACCTTACTCCAATATATCCCCATGTTGGTCACCCTAGCTGCTGAACGTTGGCTATTCGGGGAGTTTCTCTGTTTTTGTGCAGTCTTCAGGTACATCCCATTTGCAGCTGAGGCCGGGTTGATAGCTATCATGTCGTGCCACAGAGTCAGGGTACTGAGAGATCCCCTGGGGGTTCACTAGATCATGACGTGTTGAAGAGAGTGTTGGTGGGGGTGTGGGTGTTTTTATCTGGTGAGTGTGCCCTGTATAACGGGGATACGTCCCCTAATCAAGTACACCCCCTCGCACCTCCATTGTAGCAGTTTTGACTGGGAGAACATGAAGGTGGTTCCCTCCTACCTCCGGGTCATGAGACTGGTGTCCGGTCTCTATCTGGCTCTCCCCACCCTCCTCACCATCATCGCCAACATCCTCATTCTCCGTCTTGTCTACTGCACTTCGCGAGATTCCGGGAGTACCTCAAGCAGTTCCAAACATTCCAACAGCAGCAAAGCAGTGAGGACAATCTCGCTGATCTGCTGGTTGTTTGTAGCTAGCTACATTCCTACTGTTGTTATTTTCGCTCTTCCTGCTTTCGGAATGTCAGAAATTCCACCCTGGGTCAACTGTATGAGCATGTATGCGGTCTCCTTTAACCTTATCGCTAATCCGGTTATTTACTCATTTACCAACCGGCGGTTTGCGGAGTTTGCCAAACATTTCTTCAAGTGTAGGGTTGGAGAATTTGGCAGGGATATGAACATTTACTCTTAGGTTTTTTTGACTATGTTTTGTACTTTCGTCGGTTTTTCCATTCTTTACTTATATAATACTCACAGACTGTGTCTATGATTTGATAAGATTTCAGTTTACATTTATTTGTAACATCAAAGTTTATTTGATTGTGCCTAAATATACTTGTAAAATAATTGTAGGATAATTGCTACATTTCTGTTCCAAGGAAATAAGTCGGTTCCGAAAAATTTACTTGCTATTCACCGCGACTACTACCGCGGCTTTCTGTCCGGTTACCGACTACTATGTACTTAACACGAGTTAATCAGTTCCCATGATTGTCAGGTAACCTAACATCATGACCCACTTACGTAATGAGGTAATTGCATAATCACCCCTACTTATTACTAAATAATCGCTGCACACAATACCAAATCTAACCCTGCATGTTCCTCAGACGACACCCCAGCCCCAGAGGAAAACCCGTTACAGCACACAAGAGAGCCTCACTACCTCCGACTCGGACAATGTGTCCGAATCCGACCAGGTGAGATACGGTTTTTGAATTTTGTTCTGTTTTTAATTGGTCGTAGAGTGGTCAAGTAAAAATGATTGGGATATGGCGCCGTCCAGGCATTTGTGTCAGTTACCTCAACTAAGTTAGGACGAGGAGTATAAATTGTGAGCTTACAAACGAGAGTAGATTACTAGCCCAGCTACTCCCTGAGCGCACTGATCAGAGCGAAATTCTCAAACCTTAATTGTTAGACCTGTAAGCATTCCGATGATTCCGCGTTTATGTTTCATTTCACGAGCTGGTGTAGACCACACCATCGAAGTATTTCACACATCTATATTCATTCGCTCTCTATTCAGCAGAGTGTTTGGATTCTCCTTTTCCCTTATTTATACCTCGCAGCTCTTCCACTAAAGGTCGTAAAATGTTCACGGAGGCGTGAAGTTTTAGCACGGATAAGTAAAGTTTTAGATTGCTCATACTCTCAGGTTTCCTTACCTGCTCGACTTCTTTGTTCTTCTTCTTTAGCGGCGGAGGAGATTGGAAAACCTAATTCAGAAATTCCTATCGCTTGTTATATAATTTTTAACTTAAAGAACTAGACTGAAATGCATTTTCAAAGACACTAAACCTTTCTGCATGCAACTGGCTAAATATACTTTAAATTTCCTATAAGTATTAATATGCAAAGCCAAATTTACTCCAAAAAGTTAATCTTTGATAAAAGCACCTCCTTTTGAGGCCTCAGTTACGTTTTCAAAAATGCCAACCCAAGCTCAAATATTTTTGCCTAATCTGACGACAATCATTGAAAAAATCACTTTCCTCTTGGCGTCAGTGGATGTTTCAGGAAACGATAAGAATGTGGCAAAGTTTATTTCGTATTTGACTGTTTGTTTTCTTATCTCCTTCTATGAACTTATGTTTGTGAGAATTGTACGTTTGTTGTTCTGTTTTACAATTGTTTGGGCAAAATACCTGTCTCTATTAATAAGATTTACTAAGTTTTTGTAATGGTTATCTTATAAGGAAGGGTATTGTTGGGGAGGGATCACAAATTTGGACTAATGCGAAGCTAGAAAACAATGCTTTCTAGCTTCTGATGGGTTAGAAATAATGCTGTTAAATACGTTATTTAAATCTGCCTGTGTATTTCGGACAAATTTTAGACGTATTTCGGACAAAATCTAGCAGGGTCAAAATTAAATTTTTTTCGTTCTAAATGATAAGAAACTTCACGTATTCGCACGTATTTCATAAAAATATCGCATACGCCGTATTAAGAGCCAATTTTTTTGACATATTTAACAATAATGGTTAGAATATGTGACCCCTTCCCAAAAATACCTTTTTTAATGTGGTGAAGATGGTTTAGTTTACATTAACTTCAATCTTAACCGCAATCTTAACCGCTATAATAACCAGAGGATCACTTCTCTCTTGTCATGAACTTATAGAAGTAAAAAGGGAAACTGGCTGTGTTGTACCTCTGACTTATGCTAGGTTAGCAAGCTTCTATTAGTCAGCAATAAGTTAGCAAGCTATTGATTCCGGAAGAGCCAGTAGAAGGCAACGCCCGAAACTAATGCTTCTACAGACTAGTGTGGATAAGTGGGTGGATATGTCACGCTCTGAATAGGTCACCTATCACGGTTAAATAATTTTGGTTTTATTTGCGCTTAACTGGCATTGTGATTGAAGGGCATTTCCTCTGAATACGTCCTGAAGTTGCATGAAAAGGAGTTTTTCAAAATTACGTTATTGTCGTGGTTGTACCTAATTCAATGATTATTTTTGCTTTTGATTATTCATGTAACTTACGACCATTGCAATTGGCTCGTCCTTTATTCATCATTATGTAGATTGTAGAGATAAATAGTTCATATTGATTATTACTAAACTCATAAACAATACTGTTCTATGAATAAAGATGATATTATTCTTGAAAGATAACTTGCTTGTGCTTTCCTAGAATTTATTTTGTACGACGAAAACTGCGTCCTCGGATAGTCGAAATGTAATCAGAAAACTTCACACCCCTACTTCCAAATGTTGTCACCTTCTGAATGTGACACAATCCTAAACTACGGCACCTAAAACGCGTTATTATGTATTCAACATTTCACCAAAACTATTGCTCGGCCCTCTTACTACTGGAAATACTCGTTCATTGAGCTGCGAAAGAAGTCTTTGTGATTTTAGAAAAGGTTAAACTGACAGACCGTATTTAGACGACGTGAAGAATTAGTTTTATTCGTATTTGCAATGTTCACCCATGTATTCATGCCTCGAAGGTTGTGTTTTAGATTAGATAGTCGTAAGTCATCGACTTGAAAAATGACAAAACTAATATTTAAGATTAAAATCCGTGTTGTAACCTCATAAGTTAATCATCTGATCATGTTTATACATGGTATAATTACATGTTCGACCCGCATACTTAGCCATACTACGACTCAACGAGCATATAGAATTATATAATATAATAGTATCATAGTAAAATAGTAGTGTCTAGAGTAGCTCATTCTCTGATAATCACCTTTTTATATGTCTTTTGTCATTTAAAAAACAGAGCGATAAATACTCAGAACTCCAGTTGCGTAATAATACAATTCAATCTGTAATAGCATTTAGTTTTTTATTTACGGGCCAAGGAGGAAAGGTGTTCTTGCAATAGAATGGGTTTCATAAAAGCGATATTTTCCTGTAAACTTGCTGACTGTTTCTAATATACAACCGTGGCAGTCTGCTCAAGCTGTAGTATTTTGACCATATTGGTAGACCAGGTTTTCAGTCCGACCTGGAGTCCAAAAAAGTCGACTGTGCAAACTACATTTTTAAAAGTTCAGTGCCACTGTGGCCCGTGTATCTTTTTTAAAAAGGGCTATTATCATGACTTCGTGGCTCATATTGAACACTTTCAATCCAAAAATAAAACCTCGTATTCGAAAATTATGTTTTGTTGCTGTGTGCGGAATATTTTTCGTTTCAAATGTTCACTGTTTGGCTTTTTATTTTGAATGTTTTTTGACTCACCGAATACCGATACTCATGCATGCATTAATCTTCCGGGTCTTTAATTGAATCTTTATCTTTTATTAATCAACACTTCATACCATCATTGTAATACCCAGCTCGACATTCTATGTTGTGAGGCAACAGATCTTAAATTATTGTTGAAGATCATGGCTCTGTAAAGTAACAATGATATTGTTAATGTAAGTTGACTCAGCTCACAAATTCACGCTACACCACAACACAACAGATTCTAGTTTTACAACATTTTCTTTTCTAGCCGTTGCCAGTGTTCCTTAATATTGAGTTATTGGCACAGTTGAAAGCTTACAGTTGGTTACTGTCGTCTAAAACTCTCCACATTCGCTATACTTAAGGCACAGAACAACTCAGATCAGTTGTTGGTCCGCTTTACTTCGGACACAGAATAATTTAGTAAGAGTAAGACTGCTGTCCCGTGGCCCATGGGGCGTCGCTCCTTGTTGCACGTTGATACAATCTGGTTATTTTCTTACTTTTAGTGGCCTGAAACACTCGATGTTATTCCTAGAACTAGGTTAGTCTTTAGATCCTGTAACCGAGCATGTCGTTGCAGGAAGATAATTGCTCCGAAGTACATCTTGTGGCATATCTCAAGTTTCACATTTCAGCCTGTTCTTTTATAGCCGTGCTCCAACCTTCACGTTAAAGTTTACTCTTGATTAAACGGTGCAATAAACGTAAGAAACTGACAGTTCATCCCACGACCGCCCTTACAAATAGACACAGAGACAAACTGACACACAAACAAACCAACACTCGGACAACTATAAATATAGACAAACAGACACTCACCACAGATAACGGACAACTAGAAACAAACAGACAAACACACAGACAGAAGGCACGCGTACAATAAGGACACACATACAAACCACTGCTTTATAAACTAAGGGTTGATGTCAGCACTCAGAATTGCAATTGCAATGTTAATCGTAGAGTTTAATGGAGGAGCAGGCTTTGTTGCCCACATAACAATTAAAAAGCTTAGCGCCAGGGTTGGGCCTTTCTTATTTTATTATTGATCTCTAGCAAGCAAGCAGTTTTATTAAACGCGAGTATAACCCATTAAAGCTTTGGTTTGCCGCCTTCTTTTTACTAAGTTAGCTCAATGAGTTGAGCATTATATATGAGATGACCATTATAAAGATTAATGTTTTTCTTAGATTAAATACATGTCCCCATAGTCGGAGGCTTATGGAAGGGGCGCTACTGAAACCTCACTTTTTGTGGTCCGCTCGCACTCTATAATCATGGTCGGCAGGATTGTTCTGTAATATTAAAAGTTTGCCGTCAGCTTTGTTCAAATTAATGACCAGGGAACTACCTCTCTCAAACTCTTGCATAATGCTGTTCCGTCTGGAATTACAAATCACGATTTTTTTTTACACGATTCGAAAATATTTTCAAAGCATACATACATCAAGTAATTTATAAATAAAGCTCACCCACAAATTTACAAATAACCGTTGAGGAATACGGTAAGCATTTTAAAGGGGCAAGGCGATGCTTCATCGCCAGGAGACAAATTAACGTCCGTACGGCGACGGTGAATTTTAGAATTTTAGAGCTCGTTAAGATAGCCGACAAAACGGGTTTAACTCCAAGGCACTCAACCCGTTTTCCGCACACACACAAAAACAGAAAAAAACCAAACCTCCTACAAATTGGAGGTAAAAAAAATCAAACCTCAATCCCTTTATTACAATCTTATGTGAGAGAAAATGTTATGGTTGCATGGTAACCAACCATCATCTCCAGCAATAGATTGGCTCTGAATCGTCAAGAGGTGACGCTTCAGACGGGATTAAAGGTAAAATTGGTAATTCCAGTGTATGGTA
>JH152696.1:192721-203749 GCA_000226015.1 Mnemiopsis leidyi | reverse complement strand
CCTGTGTGCAAAGTTTCAAGGTGCTTGACATTTCACAGTAGCGTTGTAGTCAAAATTTTCAAAGTTAGTTAACATAAAAAGAAATTTTTGGGACTGGGCAACTTTGGACAGGTGCCATTGAGTCAACTTTTATAGTTTTTCGTGAAATTTTTACAGCTGCTTAAACAAAAGTATAAATAAAATTCGTGCAAATTTTCAGCATGATTCAATTAGAAACGGCTGAGTTTTATTCATGCAATGTAAATTTCCAAAAATTTCCAAATTCTCGGAAAAATTTCCTTTTTGCGATTTTTAAAAATGCGTCATCTTAGAATCAAAAAATAAGTGGTGCAATTGATGCCCATCAGGGTGCTTTGGGTTACTGTACAGTCCGTTGGTCTAGCTAAATTTTTACAATTCCCCCTTAATACTGTTACTGAGTAGCAGGCTTGACATTACCAAGAGGAATTTTGCCCGCTCCGTAACGTCCTATAATTGTAAACTGCTACTACTATACCTAGTAGTCAGGTACTTTAATAGAAGTGGAAATAAGATGTTGGTTCAATGCACCGGTCCGTAAGCTCTGTTGGGACCCTGGTCCAAAAATAAAACGTTTACCGGCTCGGTAATTTTGATTCTGTAATTTGTCAAATAATGTTTAGGACACCTGTTAGTGTTTTGATTATGATGGACCATGCAGGTTATTAAGTTCATTATAGGTTCGCTGTTGGTACAATTCTGAAATATTTGGACAGTATTCCCTTTGACGGACGCTGTTGTGATGCTTCAATGCGGTGGCACAGGTGCTTCATGAATAATTAAATTTCATTCGGACTAGATGGGAAATATAAAAGCACACTCTCTGCCATTACTAAGCAAATACCATAAACGTCCCATCGTCAAGAAATTAGCAAGTAGATATTCCAACACCAGTTGCTGTGACAGGTTCTGTTTAGATATATAACAGGTGTATAAGGTGTTCCAAGAAATTCAGTATTTTTCTCCTTCTTTGTAACAACGCATCCAGGTCTACTAGTCGGTCCCGCCCGCCCGCCGAATTAGATTTTTACAGTTCTTCATTGACGGCACTCAGCTACATAGATTTGCTACAGTGACGATAGTTGCTACATTGACGTCATCAGGAGAACTATATAGTTGTTGGGAGAACTACATCTTATTTCAACGCTTAGGATTATAATTACCTAATGGGTTACATTAGTGACACTTGTACTATGATGAGCAATAAATTTCTGTTCTTACCGAACCTTTATTTTTTCTGTATACTGTATTCTGTCCGATATTTCGACTAGTAAACAATTTAGTAGAGTAATTCAAGCTCTATAATGGTATATATTAATAACTTAACAATATTTCTTGTTATAAATTTTAAATCTTGTCAACTACTTGTCATCTACTTGTTATTTTGTTTACTTACTACAAGCGTTAATCATCTTAACTCGAGTTACAAGGCCGACAACTGGACGATAAATCTCGAGTATGTTTGAGCGGTTACTAAGCAACGCCGTTACTTTACAACTAGTAAAGGTTTCTATTGTAACCTTTATCCCTTGTTTGTAAATTGTAATTCATCTGACACTTCAGAAGGTATTTATATGTCTGCGGTTCCTGCTCGATGGTTCTAGAGAAGTGAAATTTCATCAACCGTGTCCATGTCAAAATACGAAACTCGTTATATATGTGATGCAAAACATTGTGCTTGCTTTCGAAACTTTGAGATTACAATTTGTAACTTCACGATAGTAAATTTCTGGCGCCTGCTCTTCGATTTCAAAATACTCCGCTAGAGAAATTACAGCGTATAGGCTATAGCTGATAATGTTTTAAATACTGCTAAGAATTGTAAAATTTAGATACAAGGCCGTTATTGAAAGCCATTGTTCAAGTCTAAGCTTTTGCTTATTTGATATTGTCGTCAGTCCCTTCACCGTGCTCCCTTATGTTCAAGACAATCTTTCATGATACCTTTGGCTAAAAAATGGTAAAATCATCATTCTTTAGAGGGTGAAGGTAAAAATAACTTGCATATATTCGCTTCCTACGTCTACTATTGATAAGAATACTTAACTATTTACACTGATTAAAATCGTATGTATTTTTATAATTTTTTGAGCAGTGTTGTTGTGTTGAAGCGAGGCTTCAAAATAAAATTTCAAACTGGCTTTGTTTTTTGGTTTTATGTGCGTTTTTTGGGTTTTTTATTTTGGCTTTTTTTCAACTCATTCCTCAAAAATAACAAACAATCTGCATATTGCTAGAACTTTTACCATCTTCGTTGTTATCTGTCCGTTGGACCAGCCTACTGAATACTGACAATAAATTACTGTCGTACAACTAACTGACGCCCAAATATACTGAATATCAAAATTACTCAATTACAAAATTACTGTCATTCAAAATTACTGACACACAAATATAGTGACTCACAAACTTAGAGATAAACCCACAAACAGAACATCTTCTGAACAAAGTCCAAACGATGAGCTCGGTAAAATAATCTCATTTGACATGCTGCCGCTAATCATCTATAACTATTGTTAGTTGGGTCGTTTATCTTCTCGTTCTGCCAGAGTAGGTTGGATTAGATAAGTAATAACTCCTCTTCGTTGTACGAAAACATCTCTGGTTGCTTTAGAGTATGTCTATTGAACTTAACAATTTATGTTATAGAGACAGCAAACGGCTGATAAACAAAGCTTTGTTCCTTTTCTATAACCACAAAATAAACGGTACCTTGCATAAAATTTAATATTCATGCAGATATTTATTTTTTTTCTGTTTAACGTAGCCTTATTCAGTGGCCAATGATAGTGCCTGAAAAGACGGATGGAGGTTTTTATCTACCAATCGGTGTTCGATAGCGATACTTAGGTGACAATTAACTTTCCAGTACGTGTTTGTTAAAAACAAAAAAATCGCCCGCCATGCTACCAGGACTAGACGGCGTAACTCTGTTGAGCCCGCTACCCCCTACGACCTCTAGATTGTTTGATATTTACTGTGTTTCCTTCACAAATTTTTGTGACTTCATTTCTAAGTTTTTCTCATTCGTAGAGACCATTTCATTTATCGCAAGAGAAAACTAGCGTTTATTTTTTCTTACTCGGCCTGTGCTGTCATAAACATAAAACATATGCTGATGTTCGGATATTTATTAGCGCTCTCCAACCTCTGAGACGATTCTCGAAAGAATGCATAATGAGCATAATGGGTGCTATGTTGATTCAACGTTGTACCGGTTTTTCTGGCTCTCTAGCTTGGAGTTGCTGAACTGTCTTTAGCAAGGTGTCTTGTCTTGACGTCAATACATTTTGACGTGGACAAACAGAATTGTGAAGGAAAAAAGTCGAGGATAATCGATCGTGTGATGATCCTTACGAAAGATAAAATCCTCTATCGGCTGCTACTCAAGCTGTATAAGCTGTTTCTCGGACAAGTTCCGTTTTAGTTGATAGCCTGTTTAGAGAGCAACTGATCTGAATCTAAATTTAATGGTCATGTTCAAGACGAGACCTTTATCACATACGTACGATGATAATCGTGGAGATTAAACTTGCCCCACTGATGATCAATGTCTATCCTAACTTCCGTACTTCGTACACACCCCTGTCTTTATAAGTTACATAACTTAGTCCAGTATTATCATTATCTTTCATCTTTCTGGATATCATTGCTATCATATTACCCCGGCTATACGTGTCTTTACCCTTATGTCTTTAGCAACTTATTATCAAGTCTAGAGGATGCCGGAACTTGAACAGTGTTTAACCGTCAGATACTCCTCCCATTTGACACGACTAAGGCGACAATATATTTTAGAACATTCGAGAAATGTTGCACATCATGGAACACCAAATTTTCCGGGGCTTGGTCTCCATTAGTGAGAGCAGTTAACAGACAGTTCATGTTAACCCTGTCTACGGTTACTTGCTAGAAAATTCTTAGACAATATACTCTCTCAATTGCTTACTTTTAACGTTTTATATTGTGATTTACTTACTCTTTTACTATGAACCTATACTTGCAATTGTAACCGTTTTGTATATAATTTGCTTTGTATTACAGGCCACGTGGTCCGAGCCAGTGAACCTTAATGGTACTTGTGGGTGTCAAGCCCCTCAGCATAGCTTCAGAGTTTGTTTCACTGCACATACTTTGGTACATACTCTATACATTAGGCGTATATACGCCTAATGTATAGAGTATCTCCATATACGCCTTATGTATAGAGTATCTTCATATACGCCTAATGTATAGAGTATCTTCATATACGCCTAATGTATAGAGTATCTTCATATACGCCTAATGTATAGAGTATCTTCATATACGCCTAATGTATAGAGTATCTTCATATACGCCTAATGTATAGAGTATCTTCATATACGCCTAATGTATAGAGTATCTTCATATACGCCTAATGTATAGAGTATCTTCATATACGCCTAATGTATAGAGTAGAGTATCTTCATATACGCCTAATGTATAGAGTATCTTCATATACGCCTAATGTATAGAGTATCTCCATATACGCCTAATGTATTTTCATACGCATTACACAGCTGCCTTGTACTCCATCGAAAACACGCTAAAATAATGGATAATAAGCATTCACATTTAGAGAAATCAGAAAATTCGAAATTTAACCCGTAAATTCCTATATTGGGAGAATAACCTTCAGCTGATTTCCGTAAATGAGAATGCTTATTATCCATTATTTTAGCGTGTTTTCGATGCCCATTGTTCTTTAAACCCCTGTACAGTCAAATTCACTGGAAAGATTCGGTCTCCCCTCTTACTTCCAACCCTATGTGGTAACTATGTCATAAAGACAGTATGAAACTGTCCAGCATTGTTTGCCCTTGAAATGGGAGAAAATAAGCTGCAAATTGGGAAGAGTAGATTCTCTGTATGAGTTTAACTGCGATGTGTCAGTTGGAGGTGTCGTTGGTTTTGACACACACATGCACAATAATTAGTAAGTACTGCGCGCTACTTTTTACCGTGAGTTCATGTGTCTTCGTTTATACTATAGTTGTGAACTGGACTTGCACTGCGACCTTTTTGCTTTTTCCCTTTTTTTACAGAAATTCCACAGATTTTTTTAGATTTCATCACATATTTCTTAACAAAATTAGTATTTTTACTGTTTGTTTCACTCTTCCATAAAAAGATTATAAAATATGGCATCTCAAACTATTGCAACTTCCATACGTAGATAGTGTGAATAAAATTGTTTCATTATTTATTTCAAATTTTATTGATCTATTTGATTATTAGTAGTTTTAAGCCTGAGCTCCTACATAATTATTTTTTCCCGTAACTTGCATTTGGTCCCGAAGGGCCTAAATGACAAGGTTGTTTTGATACATTTTGTGCACATGCACAAAATGTATAAAACAAGGGTTGGCGATTGGCAGCGCAAATCAGGAAAATTAGCTCATAAAGTGTCCGTACGTACGTACGTCCGCGCGCACGCTCCTTTATCAAACTTAATCATGTATACAAATACGATTCAACTGCCCCCGGCCGCAGAATGTACTTCACATTATACAATGTATAAATAATTGCCTCAATTATTTGTTCTTATCACAACAGTTCCAACTAGATAAAGAGATACGATTACGATCAAAATATACTTAGACTTAATTATTCAGTAATTTGTCGATTTTAGATTGAGAGATAAATGTAACACGATTTCAATAACAGCCACGATTTCAATAACAGCCGAAAATTTTAATCGACGACTAATTCACACATTCGCGCGTCTGTATATTTACACGTGCAGAACAATGAAACTGAACCGAAATTACGCCAGGTTAGTGGTTAGCGAAATGTGAGTTGCCTGTTGCAGATTTCAATGTCTCCTTCTGCAAATTGTAATAACAATACTTAGCGACGACATTTCCTTGAGAAACAGTGCTAGAATTGCTTAGCGACGACAGGATACGGGAAAATCAGTGGTCGCCTGACACAGTGAAACCGGCCGCAATTCTTGTTGATTTTAGGATTTTCAATTCGTGGAATTAGAGTTAGACCCAAGATTTACGTAAGGATAGGGCTTATCTTTTAACGATCCAGACAATGTTAATTTCATTAAAAGCCTACCTTTCAGCTGGTCACAAATTACTGGTGTAAACAGTAAAATATTTGAGACAGAACAAAAGATAAAAATAACAATTTCAGTAACTAGTAAATTTAGTCCCTGCCTCTTTGATAAGGGCTTCGCAGTGTTCTTACAGCTTTAATTTTACTGCTATTTCGGAATTACGGACTTTTAATAGCTTTGGAATAATCTGATATGCTCACTATACTACTATAATCGACTATCTCTTCACGTGGGCACTTCATCGTTCTGGCAGCTTCATGATTTGAAAAGAAAATAAACTGAATCCCATGTGCAGCATAATTTAGAGCAGATTTCATTTAGCTTAACTCGACATTACGAAATCTGTTTTCTGCTCATGATAATAGTTAAGACTGCTTTTATGTGGTAAATTCCGGATTAGGTTACACAATGTAACCATTTTCATTATTACACTCAAAACAATGAAAAGTAACACATTTTTACTGCACGTTAACAAGATTGTAGCCATGTACGTCTAATAAAGATTTAATTTTGCAATATCTTCCTTACCAGATGGTCTGACTGTTTAAATTAAAGTGACTATTTTGACTTTAGTGTCACATACGTGTTACCGTTATTTGACATTGTTTTACCGCGTTTTCGTTAGAATATATGCCAAGCTGCCTTTCTTTGTCTAAATTGTCCATTTATTAACCGTTAAAATTTTCGACTTTTAGTTCTTACTGTAGCGCATATTTTCCGCACTTAATAATCTTAGTAAGTTTGTCTCTACTTTATTCCGTACATTGCCATGTTTCCCAGCATATCTAAAAAGTAAAAGTACGCAACAGTATGAAGCAATTGTGTTGGTACAACAGGGTTACCGGCATGGCCCTAATTTGAATACCGACGTGTTACGTAAACTAATACAGTTGTCACTTGTCTGAAGTAAATAAGGCAGAAGTTGACTCTAGTGCGCAGATATTTGGATACGTTTGGCTGGACACCTGCCACGTTCGGAATGTTAAACTGCACGTGCAAACTGTTAAGTGTGACAGATGTGACAGATGTGACACTAACCTCATTGAATGACCTGCTGTTCAGATATACTGAGAGTCATTAAAAGGGACTGCTTCGTGTTGTAAAATGTAATGAACGGCAATGATCTTGACTCGACTGCTGTGTTTGATTGCACTTCTGACAGTTCTTCATTCAACTCTTTATTTGAGCACTTAGACTTTACCAGATACTTTACTTTGTTCTTTTGTTGGTTGACGTGCTTAAGGTATCTAAATATTATCAGGGGACTGGAAAAATGAACTTTGGCATCCCTCCCAAAGGGACGTAAATCAATACTTCAATTAAGCGGTTTAAAGATGAATGAATTTCATACGTGCATGGTTTAAACAACTATCTTTAGATTATTTGGTTCCTGGAAACTGTGAATATCAACTATGCTACAATTTTGGTTCCCTTGTGAATTTCGAAGCTTCAATAAACTTTGTTAAATCTTTAGATATGCACGCTGGAAGTCACGGCCTTCAGCTTTTAGGGAATTCAGCGCCCGTTGAAACATCATTCAGATCAAGACTTAGTAACTGACTTTTTGTGTAGTTAATACTTCTCGACTCTTTAGTTACTTTGTCCTAAGAACTCCGTAAATCAGAAATCTGCTCTTCTCAATAAGTTGTCATTTTGCTGTAACAATATCTGTTGATTCAAGTGCTTAATTAAAATTAAATTGCCAGAATTCCACAACGTATCTTCTGTTCAAGGCAATCAGGGTCTTTTGACTTTGCATGCCGCTACTTTATTAATTGAATAGAGGAGTGTGTTGGTTTCTCGTTGGGTCCAATCACCGCCAACCATCCGTAATGACAGGTTGATATATTTGCAGTATCGTCTCAAAGAACCAGGATTGATATTTTCTCTCGTGCTACTTAAGTACTTAGCTATCAGTTTGCGATTCTCCTGCGTCAAGCTGGAACGCCTAACTAAGTAACTACGCGACGACATATATTAGTCTGACATTTAGAGTAATACGTATGGCTAAAGTTAACAGCACACTTAAGGGTTTTAAAGATTGCATATTAGAATTGGTAAATAAACTAGTTAATCAAGGTTTTAAGTTAGCTGCATTGCGCAAAAAAATTTGTTCAATTTTATAATTCTAAACTTAATATTTGGGGTAAATTTGGAGTTGATATTTATAATGAGTTTATCAGAATTTTTGAAAATTTGGAAAATTAATTTTATGAAGGAGTAGAGTGAGTTACTATTTTAGTTATTATATTATTGTAGCATTTGTAAATATTATAATTTGTATTCGTTTCGTTTTCTTATTTTGTTGTATTGTTGCTGTTTTGAGATTCCGTTATTCATTTTGATTGTAATGTTGTGTTATGTATTCTGTTTAATTATCATTTTACAGTGCATAAGGGATGGATATATATTAACCTAGTTCAAGAAGGTCCAAACTCCTTCGGCACAATGTAGAGCTTGTGTTTTAATTCTTTCCATGAGAAACTCAAATAGTTAGTGACCTACTGTGGCTGTGTATCTTATACGCCCTGTTTGGTCAGTGATAGCTTGCTGTCTCTTCTTGTGGATGAACGTGAATATAGGCTCTAACAGTCGGGGTGAAGGAGGGGATACTCTTAACGGCTACAATATAACAAGATGTGTAAAAAGATCTTGTGTCACTTGTAATTCAAGACTTTGTTTTGACAACTTCTACACAAACTACACCACTAATAAGGATTATTTCATCGACTTCAATGGAAATTGTCAGACAAAGAATTGTGTTTATATCATTAAATGTACTCATGAGGATTGTAAATATCAATATGTTGGCCACACCATTAACTCGATTGCATCAAGAATCAGTCAACACAAATCTACTATAAAACTAGGTGGAGGCTGTAAAGTACTTAGGGATCACTTTACTGCAGTACACGACACAGATAACATGGCTATAATGCCTATTAAACTTCTTCCAACAAACGCCACACTAAAGGAACGTGAAAATATTGAAGAATCATGTATGCTCCAGTTAAATTCAGTTTTTCCATATGGTCTTAATGTTAGAGTCAAAAAGAAAAACATCTTAGATGCCTGCAATACTGTTATGAGTTCTCAAACAACAATTTATAGTCAATTTGATGTAGTCAAGATTAATAGATATGCCCGAGGGGCTGGCAATAACAATATTGTAAGTCCTCATAGATTTGAATTCGATATTGATGTATTTTTCGATAATCTGCTAAGTGATGAAGTGCAAGTTGATATGCATGATATCAGAACTAAATTATGTAATCTAAAAAAACATCAACTAAAACTTGTATATATTCGAGCTATATCATACATAAATAATTTTGATAATAGCATTACTTTGTTTAGATTTCATAAAATGCTATTAGTAAAAGATTTGACATGGTTTTATCTAATGAGAATGGGTTCATCAGTTAAAAATAAATCTTGTTCTAATTCATATTTTGTGGTTGATTATGTTAATAAATTTGTGGAATATATCGATTTCCGAAAGATCTTTAACAGCAAAGACGTCAGTAATGCAGCTCCATTTAAATCAAAGGATCATTTATTTCCTAAAATATCCTACAAATACCCTCCTACAATACGATCTAAAGTCCTAAATTACAAAGAAAATCATGCATCCCACACAAATTCATCGATGCACACTTGTGACTGCTCATTAAATTCTTACGCTGATCCAATTCATCATCATGTCATAACAGGGGATTTGTCTTTTGTTCGCAACATTAAACTACGTAATGTACTCAGTAAAGGCTTGAATTACAGAGATCAAGCTAAACCTGAGGTGGAAAAAACCTTGAAATCAATTAAAGAAGCACTTAAAAACTATTGCAACAAACTTTCAAACATGTGGAAAAAGCCTATTGAGGAATTTCAAGAATGGAGAACACTCATCATTGAGCAAGTTAAAAAACAGCTGCAAGATGTCAAACCGTATCCTTATTATTCAATATTATCTGATGCTGAAGTTATTGCTGATTTAAAGAAGCTTCATGAGAAATTTGTTTTAGTACCAACTGATAAAGCGCAAAATAACATTACTATAGTTTGTAAAAAGTTCTATTTTGATATGATTGAGAAAGAACTAAATTCTTCTACATTTGTAAAAGTTAATCTTTCAGAAGAATCTATTATTAATGATCATAAATCTTTTATATTGAAACATGGTATCAAATTTGATGATGATAATAAGAAATTACCTTATTTATATATTACACCTAAACAGCATAAAAATCCTACAGGACTAAGATTCATTACTTCTGGAAATGGTTGTAGTTTGCAACAGTTATCAGTATATCTTAGTATTTGTTTAAAATCTATGCTACATTCGGCAAAAAATAAAGCATTATACGATAATCGTTTTCATGTTCGGAATAATTATTTTGTTATTGATGATAGAGACCCAGTCTTAGATTTTCTAAAACATGATAATACACGTAAAGGTTTTAAATCTGTGAATACATATGATTTTTCAACTTTATATACATCTATTCCACATAGCCAATTAAAAAATAATTTGGAGAAGTTTGTACATAGAGTATTCGAATTCAAAGAGAAGTCATTTATTGTACCTAATTTATATACCAAAAAAGGATATTTTACTAATTGTTCTAGTAGCAAGATTAAATTTTCCAAACAAAGCTTAATAGAATGCCTTAATTATCTCATTGACAATTCGTATGTTACATATAAAGGGAAAATTTTCAGACAAGTTATAGGAATACCTATGGGTACTAATGCAGCTCCTCAAATAGCTAATGTATATTTACATGTTTACGAGTATGATTATATTAAGTCTTTGATAGATAAAGGAGATGAAAAGAGTCTGAAAAGATTAAAAGACATTTTTAGATATCAAGATGATTTAATCGTGTTTAATGACTATGGCTTACTAAATTACGTATTAAGCGATA
>JH152696.1:154556-175364 GCA_000226015.1 Mnemiopsis leidyi | reverse complement strand
CGAAGCTGTTTCTTGAAATGCGAGGACTGGCAAAATAAAAAAACTTACAAAAAGGAAGTTGGCAAAGGAAAATTGTCCTACAGGCATATCAGGAACCAGTTTTGCCGTGGCAAACGCCACTGCCCCTAGAAATCCGGCCAAGAAAATGAGGAGTTTTCCTTCGATTTTTCTGTAGATCGACTTCACAGTTGAGAGAGTCGTTCTAAACTCTCTGCTTTGGGTTTCACAGGATTTTCCAGTGTTAAGTGTCCTAAATGTGGGCTGATGATCTTCTGTCTGGTGGCTGATTTTACTCTGCTCATCTTTTCCCACCGCGGTTCTGTTGACGATCACTGTCGCATCATCAACTTCTGTCTGCATCTGTGACTGTTCTGTCATAGTCTTGATGCGACTAGCGGATAAAGTAAAGCAGGGGCACTGCACAAGTAATCAGAGTTAAGATAAATATACATTACTTAGCGAGAATATTTTAGCGAGAACGGAGTTCTTACTTATAATTTGCTGTTTGTCAATGAGGAGCAAGATAAAAACTAATAAAATAAAATACAACCATGAACCAAGTACAGAAGAAGGAGTCTTGGTCGAAAAAGACAAAGAAATAAACAAATCAAAACAGAGGACGTCGAGTAACCAAAGCGGAAAGCCCTTGTCGCAAAACTACACAGCAATTTGTGTATCTAGTTAGGCCTACTTCTTTATAATTTCTGAGGCAAATAGGTTCCAGATAGACTGGAATCGATATCTATAATCACCTTGAAAGACAAGAAGGGAATTTGAGATCAACTAGGAAATCAAATGATGCGAAACATAAGCTGATTAAGATCTAAGATTCTGATTTCTGTAGAAATGAAATATCACTCAGCGACTGTCATACATATATTTCACTTCGTGACTTCCGATATTTTAGAAGCTTTATTCGATGAATCGTCCAGTCCAAGACTCGCTAGTCTCTCGAGACCGTTGAACAGCCAAAATTTTCATGGTTCGATATAAAAGTTACACCTTCTGATTTTGTATGCCAGATTGGAACAGGAATGACAGATTCTCAAAATTATTGATGTAACAAACCAAAGGCAATTGTTCTTGATTCGCAGATAACAATTTGTTCATAACCAATTTACACCTGTTCAAAAAATTTCTATAAACCACTAGTACTATTTTCATCTACAAGCACTTTAGAAACTATAACCAATTTAATTAAGTATCAACTAACACTTTACTAATATCATCATGCCCAGGATAATATGTAGAATTATTGAAAATAATTTAAAATCAAGAATTTGTAAGCTGCTTTTTAATAAATTTTTTTCTTACAAAATTCACCTAATATTCTTAAAAACAAAAGAATATTTGTCTTAATACTCACAGATCCAAGTCGCTTTTCCACAGACATTTTCGAAGCTATGAAATTCTTAACATCCTCCTCAGTGATATTGGCTGCAAAGTAATGGGTATATAAGATTTTAAAATTTGTTATACCCCAGGGACTTGTTTAACTCTTTCTATAATTAACATTTATAATGAATTGTTTAACACAAGTTACATATTATAAACTGTTTAACCCTTATATTTTGAGGGTTTTGTAGGGTGTGTTTCACCTTCCTTTAGAGAACAGTATTGTTGAGAGGAATCACAACTCTGTCTTGACGCGTGAGATCGTACCTCGATATTCATTGATCGTACGGTCTGGCTTTTCATTGGTCAATCGTAGTCACATGTCAAAAGATAACATTTTCTACAAACCTCCAGGAGCGGGGGTAACAAAAGCTTTAGGGACTTCTCCAGCCCTCTCGTCGGGTACCCCAATAACAGCAGCGTCCATGATACCCGGGTGGGTTGTCAGCACTCCTTCCAACTCAGCTGGAGCTACCTGCCATTGGAATGGAATAGAAGTAGGGTAATCATAACAGTTGTTCACTTTAAAAGTTTTGACAAACTGTTTTTCAAATAATTTGTTAGATTGGGCCAAAATTTACTAGCTATGTGTGGTAAAAGTGTAACTGTCTGAAACCTGTTAGATATTTGATAACGCAAAAATCCTTATAATAAAATGAAATGGAGTTAATCATAAAAATATACATTTGCAATATTAAGAAGTTACACCACTGTTTCATAAACGGCGTTTATTAGCGGCAAAAGCGAAACCACGATTTCGAATCAACAGAAAATACTAAAATACCTCAATTAATCCACGCGAAAAATTCAATTCTAAGTAAAAAATTCAAAACCAAATTGCCGCCTCATTTGTGTATTAAAATGATGAAAATAATTTATCAAACTTCATGAAACAAATAACAAACCAAAAACAGACCAACAAAGTATTAACCTGATATCCCTTCACTTTGATCAGCTCCTTAAGTCTGTCAGTAATATAGAGGGTCCCGTCTTTGTCCATCTTCCCAATATCACCTGACCTGACAAAACCGTCCTCTGTCAGCGTCTCTGCGTTAGCTTTATCGTTCTTGTAGTATCCTGCACAAGTATCACGCGGTATAGTTATATTAGTTATGTTAGTTAGTTTTTTAGTTAGCTTTATCGTTCTTGTAGTATCCTGCACAAGTATCACGCGGTATAGTTATGTTAGTTATGTTAGTTAGTTTTTTTAGTTAGCTTTATCGTTCTTGTAGTATCCTGCACGAGTATCACGCGGTATAGTTATGTTAGTTATGTAAGTTAGTTTTTTAGTTTAGCTTTATCGTTCTTGTAGTATCCTGCACAAGTATCACGCGGTATAGTTAGAACAATTGATCGGTACAGATATCTAATTATTTATGATTTACAACACAGATAGTTTAGAAGTTATTTTGTACTAGTGCTTATTGGAGTATAAACAAAGGTATTTTTGGGAAGGCTCAGAAAGTCACAAATTCTTCGTGTCATATGACAGCGATTGACCAATGATAAATTCGGTACAGCCAATCAATATCGAGCAACGATATTACGTAATGGAAACGATTTGTGACCTCTTCCCAAAACACCTTTCTCTATTAATCACCAATTCACCCAAGTCCCAATCATAGCACATTTTAGGATCTTGAAAACTTGAAAAACTAATTTCTCCTACCCTTCATGATGACAGGACCTCCCATTAGTATCTCCCCAGGACCCCCATCTAAAACTGGGTCCTCTGTACCAGGGTGTACTATCTGTTAGGGGAAAGGGGACTCATTAGGGACCGTAGATAAGGAAAATACAATCTCGACACTTTGAGATTTAATTTTTTATACACTGGGGATCCCATCGTTGGAGAAAATGTTAGAGCATTCTCTGAGCCGTAACTAATCCTGACATGTTACATTCTCACTGGCTACCACAAGTCACAAACCATGCCATCCCGAACTAAGGGAGTTATACGACAAGTAGCATGACGGTTAGAAAGTTCTGAACTAACCCTTCCAGATTACCCCAGGTTACTGGGACACACAACGATCTAACGCTCTAACTGATCATTAACTTTGTCTCACGGGAGGGATTACTCCCAAAATCAGTCCCCTGTGACGTCATGACCAGCAGCGTAGTTGGGTATTCTACAACCAGGAACGGATCTCATGGACTTGCTGCAACTTCTATTTCAAAGAACGTACAAAGTGAATTGAATTTGATCCATTTGCGAAACGAGCTTACAGCCATTATAAAGTTACTTGGTCAGAAATTGTAAACCAGACAGCAGTTATGGAGTTAAATTGATGGAATTTGTCTGCAATAAAGTAGCGTGGTTACTTCTGCTTTATGCATGACACAGCTAAATAAGGAAATAGATTAGCTAATTATGAACCAAGGTGAAATCCTATTCAAAATTCGTTAGCATATTGAAAATTCACCACTGCTATATCAGGAAGCGGTGGTATATGACAATAAAACACGCACCTTAGTTGTACAGAAAGGTAGTGGAGTTCCTACACTCCCTACTTTGGTACAAGCCAGGTGCTGGGCTGTATGTGCTGCTGTCGTTTCTGTCATTCCGTATCCTGGAAAGCTGAATCTAGACTTAATTTGTCCAAACATTTTACTCTGTTATGTTTACGGAGATAAGTTTCGTGATATACTATATTGTGGGGATTTAATGATAGTAGTAGTAGTAGTAGTAGTTTTCAATTCCGATAAATCAGTGAATCGGAGAACAGAGAATAACCCAATAACAACGCAATCTTTGAATCTATTCTTACATCGATATATGCCTTCACTCACACAGCCAACACAGCATGCATCGTTTATCTTAATCGCAGCATATTTCATTGATCTATCACTGTATAGGGGTGTATACTGTCGAGATTACACACACAGCATTCTTACTAATGTGTGTAAGGTATACATGAATTATGATGACATCAGTGTAGTGTGCAAACATATCTAGAGAACTCTATTTTCAAAATTGAGGTTTTTACATACAGTTCGATCAAGATAACCTGATTACTTGAAATACATAAAGTTCTAAATATAAACTAGAGGTTCTTAAACCTAATCAACTAAATTCTACACAAACCTTGCCTACAACTTATAATGTGAGGGTGCCTGGCTGTCAGCTCATCAATCAGATCTTTAGTGAGTGGGGCAGCCCCGGACACGCAGTATTTAAGGCTGGAAATATCGAACTTCGACACTACTGGGTGTTTCGCAAGGAACAAAAGAAGTGGCGGTACCACTTCCAGGATGGTAGGCTGAGGGAGAAAGAGAAATGAAATATTGGAGATAGTGAATGTTGAATTCAATAAACTGGTGCATTCTCAGCATTAATATTTAATTTGAAATTCAATATACTGCTGTAGAGTTGAAATAGATATGCTACTGTAAGTGTGATCTGTAACTGGTAACACCTAACTGAATTGTAAGAGGACTTACCCTGCATTGCTGAATTGTCTGCAGAAAGATGGCAGGGTCGAAGTGGCTCAGGAACTTAATGTCTGTATGAAAGTCTACACTAAGCCCGAGCTGAGTAAAACCAAAGGCGTGATACCACGGCATTATCAGGGCCTGAGATTTTTTGAATTACTCTGTTTTTGTGTAACTATGTAAAGATGGAAAACTACTGAATTCCTTAATTACTATTATGAAGATTAAGAATTTTGTTAAAAGTAAACAATCTTGAAATCGTCAAATGATTAATTTATACTGTAAAAACAATGATTTGTTTTTACTTGAGCTCCAAGAAGGTGCATCTTGGACGTGTTTGTGATATTATCTATTAATGAAAGTTGCATGCTTGATCCGAGCTTACTGTATAGGGCAGCTTACTGTTTAGGGCAGCATTTTATTGGGTAAAAATCGCCAAAAAGAATATTGTAAAAAAATTTGTAAAAAATCATATCCATAGTAACGAAACAATCCATTAACAGTTGCAATACATGTATGATGAATAAGTAACGAAACAATCCAATAACAGTTGCAATACATGTATGATGAATAAGTAACGAAACAATCCAATAACAGTTGCAATACATGTATGATGAATAAAGACATTTATACCAACCTGTACAGGTCTGGGAGGGGAAAATTTCTCATAGCCAGCAATCTTGCGCTCATAAGCCAGATTCTTATGTGTCAACTGGACTCCTTTCGGTAGGCCTACAGAGGACGAGTAGATATGATGTTGAGTCAATGTTCTCAAACGAGACAATAGGTATCCATTCGTATCCAATAATTATTCATGACATAACATTAAAACAGCATTATTATTGAGGTAAGGATTTTACCTGTGGTACCGCTACTATATCCAATAACCGCAACATCGTCAGGGTGTGAAGCATGGAGGTCGCTGATTGGATCACAATCAGCAGAGAACTCAGCCATATCATCCACAGTACAAAGCAAAGGTATGTTCTGCTCTGCTGAAATCTTCTGAGCTATCTGATTATTAACTTTGGAACTGATGAGGTACTTGGCATCACTTGACTTGCACAAGGCACCCAACTCGTATTCTGAAATGGAAACGCAAATAGTGATAACTGCCAGCTTTTCAGATCAGTTGACAGTTAAATCTACTAAATTCAAGTTAATGAAATATCAAGTGTAGACACTATACAGACGGTCCGTGTTGACGTCATTACAATACTATACTCAAGTCTCAACCTGTGTATGCAGGGTTGGCCAGGCAAGGGATAGCTCCAATGGCCATGATTCCAAGAAGGCTTGCTATGTAATTTTCATTATTTGGACTGTATAGCATCACATGGTCGCCCACATTTATTCCACAAGCTTTTAATTTGGAAGCTGTCTTTAGACTGTTGCCTGCAATCTCATCATATGTCATGACCTTTCCGGTCATCATATTCTCCTGAAAAGTACATTGTGAATTTCAAGCAGATGCATATTATGGTATTCATTTCTTTATAAACAGCTTTTTTAATCAGAACTACGACATAGGCGTCAACTCAAAGCTAGGTATGACCGAAAATGATTCTCACAGAAGTGGACAAAAAGAAATCAGAAAAAATAAATAAAACTGTACCACAGTGTTAGAAGTGTTTCCGGAAAGCTGCTCGAGCATATTATGGTGTGTAGATGCTTCTGAAACAACCAATCCATGGTCGTCTTCGCACTCATACAATGACTGATATGATAGTAATCGTCCCAGAAATTTCTGTTTTCTCAAAATTTTGCTTGCCACAAAAGCCATGATCTACATACATAAGACATTAGAAATTCTGCAGTAATACAAATTTTGTTGTTATGTATCCTCAAATAGAAAAAACCACGATAAAACCCCGGCTTTTTCAAGTTAAAGAATTTAATTCCTGGGCACTAGCTTCAGATACTCTGAGTGCACTAAACTTTATTTTGAATTGCAATCAGTATGGCAGTACATGTTTAAATTGTGAGCTTCAATCGAGACAAAAACTGATTTGGGTCAGCATAAACTCTCAGAGATAGCTCTTAAACACACTTCTTCCACTTTGATTTTGATTGTGGAGGTCATCAGCAGTAAGTTATTGTGAAGGCTCATGCCCTTGTTCCCATTTGAATCAACCGCAATACGTTTAAGACCCGACAATCTCTCAAACTGCTGGTGACTTGAGACCTGGACAAAATGCATACTTGACTGAAATCATTTGAAAACTTGTAAACAAAGTCTCTAAAATCTAATCGTTTGAGCTAAATTTATAAATTGGTTTTTTGCTCCATAGAAGCTCATCGTCTCACTTCAAAAATTGAAAACAGATTTGTTATTACGATTTCAATAAAGAAGACATAATAACTCCTTTGCTGCCAGATGCTAATTAAGAAGAAACAGAACGTATCGCACTGTACTGGGAGGAGCTCTTTAACATATGTCAGTGAGGAAAAAACAAAGTGATCTGATTTGCTCACAGCTGTTCACGTGACTAATGACTTAGAGTAAGGAAAATGAGACATCATGTATCTGCTTTATGTGGAGAGTATATCCAAACCAATATATTGTAAAAAGAAATCTTTTGTACAAATGTTCTAACAATGCCCCTGTCCCATTCCTATAACTACTCCAGGTTTTTGATGTGACCATCTGTCAGCCAGCTGACCAAACAAAGAGTTCTTACTCAAAAAAGTGTATACCATATTTGACCTCAAAACGGTTAATATAATATGTGGAGACTGGAATCTGAAGACTGGAGACTGGGCACTCAAACTATTTGGTAGAAATAAATCCTTTGTAAAAAATTCGAAGCCTACCTTGATGCGGCTACAAACATATAATATGTGGAGGGGAGTACAGCCAAACCATTTTGTTTAAAAAAGTGTTTAACAAAAAAGTGTTAAACACATGCTGCTGTTTCATTTTTACTACTTCTGCAAATTTTCAATGAGGTTATTTGTTGGTCAAAAACATTTATATAAAAAATGAAAAATAAATATTAAGATATCTTTTGTTAAAATGTTTTTATTTGAGAGACAGCTGTGCAGTTCACGAATCAATGAAATCAATTGAACAATTAAAACATTATATATCAAATATATCATCGTTTCAATTCTTATATATTGAAGGTGTTACTGTCAATTGAGAAATGAAGAAATAAGGATAAGAAGTAGGTCACAGATGTGATGATGTATTTAGTCATAATTATTGATTTGATTTGATTTGATCTTTCCTCCTTTATTAATAATTATAGTATCAAGAATTGCGCCTGCTTAGTTAGATCTCAGGCGAACGCTAGATTTCCATCTCTCAAATTCTAAAGAGGCTCCTTCGATTTGCCCTCTGTCAGTGCTAAAAGCAATTGAATTTGAGCAGCGGATACATTGTAAAATTAATTTCTGCCGCGAAGACTGCTGATGGAATACCATGGAAGCTATAGTGAAAATATTTGCCATGAAACTCAAACATTTTTATTGCAACTTGTCTAATGATAATGGCAGCTGTTGATTTATACTAGTTTACGGTTTCAAAAACTTAAAACTGGCCATGAAATTTCAGCTATTAAAAACAAGGGATGTGAATAATTTCGACGGTGCAGTCAAATAGTTTGACTAGGTTTTTTTGCTTAAATTTTGCTTAAATTTTGTCGCAGTCGGAAGTTTCTGCGTAATTAGCTTGCATGTTGCAGTGGCTGATACGCGGCTCTCGCATTACATCTAGTCAAATATAAATCATATTGATAATGAAAGTGAAATCAGGTGCAGACGACTGCAATTCATGAGGTATGCGAATCGTGAAGTAATAACGATAGCTGATAGCAAACTTAAGAATGAAATAGTTGGCCACAGTTGCGCATAAACTTATAATCATAGATCAGTCATATAAGCATTAGAATTGAATATCAAATTTATGTAATACTTCGGAGTAATGCAGAGGTTGTCGGATCATACCCGACTCGGCACGGTGCCGGCCCATGAATTTTCTGAATTGACTATCAGTGGAAATCGTGTCCGTTCAAATATCTGCTCCGTACACATCATGTAGCTTGGTTGATCCTTCGGCCCACCCACAACATAACACACCCGTTAACATTCAGTGCACACCTCTGGGAGTCGAGCTTGCTCGAAATGAGGACCTGAAAAAGGCCCCCTCCCCACTTGAAACCACATTCGGAGTAATACTCTAATAGCGATACGTACGCCGCGCAACGGTGATAAACCCACAAATATATATTCAACAAAGAATAACTTGGTGGACGCAATTTGTGACGTTGACATGGTAACGGTGGCGCACACTGCACTATGTGTTAAATTGCTTTGTGACACCGGACAGTGGACTTCTGCAAAAAGTACTATCGATGGAAAAAATTGATGTAAATTTAAAATTTCATCAACATCAGGAAATGAAACACAGAGCGGTTTCTAAAAATAGAGTTGGTAGGAACACGTCAGTTTGTCTACATGATTGAGGAATTAATTTAAACCTATTACAGGACCTTTACCAGATCCAACTCCTGAATTCAAAACTTTTAGATAATAAAACACATTGCACAATGAAAGATATGATGAATTAATAAATTAAATATCGATTATGTGCTAGTCAAACCTTCCCTTAAAAGATTAATTAAACCAATTATTATACAATTTGAAATGAAATATGCAACAGATTTTATTTCTTAAGAGGGGAACTCAAGGCAAAATATTCAAAAATTTAATAGTATTTGTATTTGTTATACCTGTACACCTAGGCTTATGCAGTTGCACTGAAGAGGCAGAGTAAAGATTCTACGTCTTTTTCTCCTCATTTAACCCGGTTTCCCAGTCGTTCCCCTAAGTCGACCAAAGAAGATGATATTGGCAAATTCCCTTGGCGCACTCCTCTTTCTTTCCAATTCACAGATGATTTTACTGTACTAGACTAGAGGATGACATAAGGTCATGAGCGGAGAATGGGTGGCCAACCATCGTTTTATGACCTTGTTCTGGAAGGGGTATACAGCAGGTTGTTTTTGTTTTGTCTCAATTTACACATTAACGAATAGTTACATCTTTAGAACAAGAATTGTGCCCGATTTGTCGCGGTGATACCCGACTCACGCAGCGTTAGAACGTTAGACGGATATAATCTCGTCAATGCCCGATTTGTGTGGTCTCAGGACTGAGGACATCCCTTAAGATTTCCATCCCTCTCTTAAAAAAAGATAATGAAACGAAGTTATAATAATTTTAAACTAGATGCTTTTACTGCAATACAATAAAACATTTTAAATTGTTGCTTTGCGTTGCTGCTTCGCGGCAGCAGGTCAGGCAAAGTCTGACAATTATAATTAAATTGTTCATGCCATTCTCACGTTTGTTTACGTTTGTTTGGTTCATTATACAGCAGCGCGCACGGCCCTCCCGTCATTTTATTCTCCGGGATGAGGGTCGGACAAGATCAGACAATTGGTTCATTATGATTCTTTCATTATGATGTTGTCTTTTAATTATTCAATGTGTTACTAAGCCAACATAGCCCTGCGACTCGCGCTGCGCGCGCATCACGCATTAGCTTTTGTGTGAGTTGATCACGCGTCCCTCCTAATTTCGCGGTAAGCTTGCACAGAGATATAAGTGTTTGGCAATCGTTGCTGTGCGAGCTAAGCGATAAATTAAGACGGACGCACGACGCAAAATGCAAAAGATCACCATATGTGCGTCCCAATAGAGCGCGCGCAGCGCAAGTCGCAGGGCTCTAGCTCTGTTGGCTTAGAAAAGTAATCAATATAATACAATAAATTTAGCTGCTATGGGTTGCTTTTACAATTAGAGCCCTTTTGCGCGCGTAGCAGCCGCGCCGAGCGCGGCATAAGCACCTGGTTATGTAAAGTTATTTGCTCTAACCAGAGCCCTTTTGCTTGTACAGCAGCGCGCACCCTCCCGTCATTTTCAATTTTATTCTCCTCTATTCGCTTCTTGTCTGACTTTGTCCGACCCTCATTCGAAGCGAATAAAATGACGGGAGGGTGCGCGCTGCTGTACAAGCCTTCAACTAGGTTACCAACCTACAAAGCTAATTTTTGCTTAACGGGCGATGAGCGTCTAGAATTTCTTCGAAATTCATAGACGGGTGAAAAACCTCATTCGAGCGCTAGGAAAGAGACTGTACGTGCGCGCGCACGTACGTATTTATCACGCAATGTTGCAATAATTACCTTAATGCCAGCAGGCAGCAACTTCGTGTGAACTGTGATAAATTTTCCAGATAACTTGGTTTTAAACAAGAAACAAATCTTTCTACCGTGTGAATTTGAAAACTGATGAAGATTGTAAACTCATACAATAAAGCTTTTGGTCATAGAAATGCGTGACAGCGCGTGATGGCCGCGACAGTAGGTTATCAACCTACAAATTTTTGCGCGTTTGAACATTCTCCGTATCTATCATTGTAGTCCCAACACATTTATAATCTAACCAGGTGCTTATTTGTTATTGTCGCGGTGATACCCGACTCACGCAGCTAAATGCTAAAGCTATCGTTTCATTAGAATGGTAGACGGATATAATCTCGTCAATGGTCACTAGGTGCTTACGCACGCTACACGCGTGGCTGTGGCGCAAAAGGGTTCTGGTTAGAGCAAACAAATTTCATTCGCTTCGAATAAGGGTAGGACAAAGTCAAACAAATCTATCGTATCTATTTTCATAATTTGTTGACGAAATTATATTCTTTTACCGTTTTAGCGAAACGGTCTCGTTCAGTTTCGAGCTGCGAGAGTCGAGTTATATCACCGCGAAAGTGCAATTTCAGTAGAATGCCTAGGAACACTATAAATCTGTTATAAAATGTCAGTAAGAATTGGACAATGCGTCACTGCTTGTTTTAACATTTTCTGTTGATTCTTCTGAGGTATATCGGTTACAAGTATCAAACTTGTTTGCTTTGAAATATTAGTTGATTTCTGCCCATGTTTTATTTCACATAATTATCTTTAGATTGGAGCTTGAACAAACTCGTGAACTTTTTGAGAAGAATGTTTATGCCAGTTTTATTCGAATTTTTATTTTCAAGATAAATCCATTTTACATAAATAAATAAATAAATAAATAATAGGGAGAATTATGTATTGAATATAATATCTCTAGATTACTGAGACCGTTTTAATTTCTTAAGTAAACTCATATTTCCTTCTACTTTTCAACTTTGTGCTTTGCACATATCTGGTGCAATCACTTATCCATTCAAAGTCTGGATTCCACATAAGCCAAGGCTTCTTAAAGCTAGATGTTCAGTTCAGTAAAAGTCTAATCTGACTGCCATAGCTCACACATCACAACAGCAGGGGAAATTTTGATGAACCGTGCTTAGAAGCAAATATATTAGAAGCGACTTGGCAATAGAGCTTATTGTTTCATGACTTTAAACAAGGCTGAAATGTTTTGTTCTAAAAATGTTCTTCTCTCTGTTTTTATCTGGGACACTATTTTGCTCATTCAGTGCTGAGGTGGTTGTGGGTATTTAAAAATACATACATCATCATGTGTTATCTTTATTACAACTGAAAGAGATAGTTGAGAGATGAGCAAAAATCAAGCCCAATAGCTGGCTACAAATGAAATTGAGGAGGGGCGATTTTTGCAGGGTGTCAGAAAAAGGCTAAACTTAAAAGATGTCATGCCCCGATTTTTGGTTCAGACCTTTGAATTCTCTTAAAACCACAGGAAGGAGAAAAAATAGTTAAGTTGAGCCAGTTTTGTTTTGCCACTACGGTTACCAAAGCAAATGCACCTGCATGATTCTGTTGCTCAACTATCCAATATGATAAAATTAGCTGTTACGGGCAGTGGCGTAATGTTGTAGCTGTAACCAATATGGTGCCCCTCGGCGGTAAAAAGGTGCTATCAAGTGGCGCCCCTAGTATAAAGGCTTATTAATAAAACAAAAGGGTAATTAAACAAAAGGGTAACTTTATTTGCAGTACAATCAATCAATATCAATATAAAATGCTTTCCCTGAGCTCCTACTAAAGTTTTTGAATAGATTTGCATTGGGGACAGAAAATTTAAGAACCCTCATGTATTTAATAGTGTTTGAAAATAGCCTGAAAGAGCTTTAGACAACAAGACCTCATTAACAAATTTAAGTTATTTGTCCTTATCCTGCACCAGAATTCCCCAGACCATACCTGCTGTCGGCTAGTGCATGGCCCTTAAATCCCCAGATACAGGGCAGGTGCACTTTTCTGACCCCAATGCTGATTAGCGGTTTTCCCAGAGGGTGCAGCAGAAAGTTGATGGATGACGTGAGTATAAGGATTTTTCGGCAACAAGGCAAAATCAGCAATTGACCAGCAATTGGCAAAGAAATGACAACTTTACAATCAAATTATTGGGAGCTATTTGTGACAATATGGCCAAAAATCTAAATCTAAAAAAAACCAAACAAGCAATTCTGCTAGTTGTGCAGTTAGTCTTGCTAAATTGTCCCATATTTGTATGACGATTTGGTGCCCCTTATGATGGCGCCCCCGGCATAGCAGAGGCTGCTGGGGCATTGTTACGTGGCTGGTTATAGGAGTTTAAGTTGTTACACAATCGAAACTGCATAAAAAGGAAATAATAATGGCAATAGTACTAAGGAATTGATAAAGATTTAGGATGAAAAGAAAAGTCGCAAAATTTATGAATTAAGTATTAACTACAGCATGTAATTGGTAAGAACATTGAGGTAATGAATTCCGATTGATAATCTTTCCATAGGACAGTGAGTAATTAGCTAGATGTAGACAATAACTTAAATTGTCCAAATATACGACGTATATTATACGTAGACTTGCCCAGTTAGCGATCAGTTTGCAAAATTGTGCATTTTTGTGTCCTGATTTGAACAGTTCTTCTTAAGTTACTTTTTAGTGATCACTTCAAAAACTAAACCACTTTCCACATTTCAGCTTATAAGCCAATTCTCTGTGCTTCTGTGGTTGCAATTTTGCAAACGAGAGAAAATCAAGGGAACTGACTGATTTGGCTGATCAATATACCGTGTGTCATAAATTTTCTTCTTATTGATATTTTTGTGAGGTAAAAATGATATATGGTAGGTAGTATAATTAAGGAAGGTAGTAGCTGGCCCTAAGGCCAGGTAACTGGTGATTTCTAGTATATCCATAAGACAAATTTCAGCTTAAGCCAAACACAAAACTTCAAGCACTATGCAGTCGAATCTGTTATAGTTTTCAATAAGACATAAGATTTCAAACAATAAATATACGTATGATTCTGAAATTTGTCAATGTAAAAAATTGACACGCTATTAACCTCAATGCATTAAAATTTGCTGTGGCAGCTTTAAATCGAAAATATGGAATACACCAGATAGCTTAGATTTAATTTAGTAAATCTAAATTTAATTTAGTAATGGAAGTGGTGGAAATTCAGGACAGACATTAGAAAAAGATACTTTTGCTCCCCCATCTAAATTTTAATTGGGGCCATGGCGTTTCATTTTCTGCCCTGACCCCCTAGTTTGGCCACCTCAAGTATGACGAAAAAAACTAGTGTGAAAACTGTTTAAATGCAACAATATATAAATGTTCAATGTGTTTGCCCAATTTACAAAAATATCAGCCCAACTAGTACTAGATTTATATCAGCTTAACTAGCACTACTTGTTAATCATAATCAGTAAACTTATTAATCATCTCCACTTTAGGAAGTCATGAATTCTCTACTTGTCCTTGTGATTTCGTTTATAGTATCAGTTTCAGTGATCCTGGCAGATGAAGTTTATAGATTTGACAAAGATGCGGAAGTGTTATATAAATTCGACCATGATGGTGTTCAGATAGAGGTTCTTCAAAAAGGTAAACAAATTTGTTACTAATTACTCATCTTTTTTGAACTTATCTATCAAGTTACATATTTTGACCACAAAAAGGGGCCATGATCGAGTGAGCTTTATTCATGTAAATGTATAGATTTGATAATAATAATAATTTGAATATTTTGTTTTTGTCTCGCCTACTGAAATAATAATTCAAATATAAGTTAAATAAAAAATATGTGTTTATTAGATTGTCCCTTTCAATAGTCATTTGTGAATACTGATGAACACTTTGAAAGACGTCTAAGCTCTTCTTAAGCATAACATCAGCCATCTTCTGACATAATAACGAAATTCTGTTAGCCTCATCAAAAAAACGACTGGGTTCACTGCAGCATTAATAGCTACAAGATACACGGATCCAAATGACTGTAATTCCACATGTTTCCCAGAAAAAACGCTATACCTCAGTCGATCCAGTCCAGTCACTATTTCCAGATCAACAATAAACAAGGCAAAAGCATATGGCACATTGCACACTGCATAAATGATAACCAGTATAAATATTGTGTTTGAGGCATAACATTGACTAAGATAAGTGGTTGCTTCCTCTCCTTGCAATCCATGGAACTTGTTTCTGTTTCTTCTCAACAGACAGAACGATGTTAATGAGCTTCCAATTGTCAAAATGATCGGTAAATAGTAGGCTAAAGAGTAAAGCATGTGATAGGGTTTCCTTACTGCAAAAGCCACAGACCAGTCGCAAACACCATATGTGAAGGTAATGTTTCTGTGAGACTGAAAATCTGGAGAACACTCAAACAAGACCAAGTAGATGACATTGAACACTACTACAATTATGATGGGTTTGTTGGGAATATTAGCAAATGGGTTGTACACACTTGCTGCTCTCATAACTGCAAGTAAACTGGATAAGAACAGAGAAAATCGGCTAAAGATGTTCCAAATCCAGCAATGAATCTGACATATAGCAGACACTTTTAGCGTTTTCCTCCGTCAATTCACTCACCAATGCTACAAAGCTGTACAGCATGGATAAGCAGAGAACTGAATCAATAGCGCTCACCATTGAGAACATTTTGTTTGCAAGTGTCCTGGAAGGGCTCTTTAGAAAGTATACAAGAGCCAGAATGTTGAGAGGAGCTCCAATTACCAGACACAGAAATGAAATCGTTGAAAGAGTCAGGTTTACACCGTTCATCCTGTCGTTAAACTGGTCAATAAGTTCAAATTTAAGCCAAATTTTGCAATCCTGTAAAATTGAACCTATATCAAGCTATGTGTGAGTGATTGTATAAGTAAGCAGACTACAAAGCAGACTACAAATTTAGTTTAGTTAATAGGACTCAATTTGTTGATACACCACTTGTGAATAAAGTTCTTGTAATTGCATGGTATGATTCGAAATTTACATTGCAAAACTTATATTAGGTGTTCCGTCTTAATACAGCTGATATTTTGAAATAACTGAAATTGTCTTCCCAGAATCGTAAACTTCTTCATTAATTTATTCCTGTAGCGAATTGACATAGTAACTGTTGCATGTATCGTTATTGGCACTCTTCTTATACAACAGGTTGAATTCCCTTATCCTCAAGAGAAATACAATAGGAGTTACAGCTGCATTTATCACCAATAAATACACTGAACCAAGCGAAATTAAATATGTGAGAAACTCCTCAGAGTATTTCAAGTTTGCTATCGTTTGAGCGCAATTAGTAGTCCTTATATCAAGAATAAAGATAACGATAGCGTAGGGAAGGTTGCACGATGCTTATATGACCACCAGTATCAAAATAGTATTTGCTGTATTGCACTGTAATAAGTGTTAGACCTCTTACCTTTTAGCTCACTTAACTTTGACTTGTTCTTCCTCAAGGATCAAAAAATAGCTGTATAACCCCCTATTGTCAATTGTCAATATAACCGGTAGAAAGTATGCGAGAGAGTAACAGATATGATAAGGAACACAAAAATGGTCATCGTCAACAGACCAGCCACATGCCCCAAAGTGATAGACAGGAACACGGTGTCCAGTTAACCAAGGAGCACTCTCATACAACACCAAGTAAACGAGTTCAACAACCATCAGTAACGCTATTGGCCGGCTATCAATGTTGAAGAAAGGACTATGAAGGCTAATATAATAGTGCGTGTAACACTCAACACGCTCGACAAAAAAGAGACAGTCGACTGAAAATATTCCAAAACCAGGAAACCAGGATACAGATAGTGGAGTGTCTTCCGGTGTCTTCCTCTACCTGACTGAGAGGCGAGATGAGGTTGTGGAGCATGGAGAGACACAGTAGAGCGTCAATAGCACTGATTAACTTGAAGAGAGGACTGGCTAGGGTCCTCAGAAGAGGTTCCTAGCGAAGTTTGCGACAGCGAGGAAGTTAAGGGGAGTACCAACAACGAGATTAGTGACACTACTGACATCGCCAGGGAGTATTGGTCCATTTTGTCTAGGATAAGAGGGTTAATAGGGTGCCTTTTTTAGTCGGAAGTCGGGCCTAGAATCAATTTCGTACTCGCTTTAAGGTTGATCCTTTGAAAAGTTAATTTCAACAGCAAAATGGGAAGCTTGAAGCTTCATGAACTCTGGAGTCTGGACTATGGCCAGAGGTGCTCAATCCAATATAGTCGATTAGTCGAAATAGTCGATGTGATATAACTCTGAATAGACGTGGTAAATCCGTACTGTTCTACCTCATGGGGGCGGTTATTATGAGTGGTAAATCTTGAGAGTGGTATCTGTCAGTCAGGTGGCAGAGCTTTGTAGTCCAACCTTTGTGATTTCAGTCGACCGTGAAGTGATATTGATCTGAAGCTAAGGTCCAGTGAATTTGTGAATCTGAGAATATTAGTAATTTGGAATAAAATTTACGATATCCGAATAGGTATACAAGCCGACTGTGGTGAGAGGTAAATATTTGTCAGTTTTGGGCTTTTATGTGTCAAAACATTTGGACTACCAGGAATGTTAATCAATTAATTTACTTAGTGAAAAGAGGCAAGATTTAGAAGGCACTGAAATCGAGTAGCAAAATGCAAACTATCGGCGTTTGACGCCTGAATAGAATCTAAATCCAAACATACGAAAATTTCTGAGAGTCCTCTCTGAAAACAAACGAAATTAAGCCGTAAAGTAAAGCTGATCGTCTGACTGTAACAAAGACGTGTCAGGAAATTTCAGAGTTTAGTAGAAACGTTGTGTGACTATTGTTTTAAAGTGCCAAACTATTTAGCTCTATTCATCTGGTTCTTCTGATCAAATATTCTGCTTTGTACCTGGATTTTCTGTCACCTGGTTGCTCCTCTAAGAGAATTCAATAAGATAAACGCATATTTCACACCACGCTGACGTTGAAATGAACGAGCCAAAGTTTATTTCCTATCCAAATCTTCTTTGTCTACAACGCTTGGTCGAGTTTGTAGTTTAACTCATGCGAGACAAAAAATACGCACCAACTGACTATAAACTGTTTTGTGTCTCGGTTTCAAAGCGCACCACCTGTTGGCTGTACTCTTAAACAAGTAATTTAACAATTAGTTGAGGTGGACAAAACCATTTTTAACCAGCTCTCCTTATAGCAGATTCAGGTTTACAATCTAGTACAACACTGCTTGCGGCTAGCTGGCTATACAAATCTTACCTAAAGTTGCCTACTAACTGCATCTTCCCTATGGTCACCAATAGAAGCCGACCATTAGCAATAGATTTAGGGTATAGTCTTAGTTCAGCGTTGCACATAAGATCGGCGTTACAAAGGGGCTTACTTGGCTCTGTAAATATTTTCTTACTTTAGAAGAGGATTAAGTTTTCAAATACGTCAATACCATCAGTAAATTGTGTAGTGTAATTTCGGTAGTATGTAGTTTTGATTTCAACAGCGCCGCCCTCACTCTATAACATATGGTCTATCGAAAACAAAAAGGTCGTTGTAATTCAAAGGATTCTTTTTTTGAGAATAAAAATGAACGAGCCTCTCATATTGTAAAAGTTGAAGTTGTGTCAAAAAACGTACTCTCTGCTGGACTCAAAATCAAATAAAATTAACGAACCTAAACTCAGTGATTTCGGAAACATCAAATCCCTTACCAATTTATGGACTCATCAAAAGAGGATATTTTAAAGATATGTTGTTAAGGCCAGCAAAAATTGAAGTCGCACCGCTGTCTCTAGATGCTATTAGGAAATGCGCTACAAAGCTATCGCTACATTGTTTATCCTCTCTTGCACCTGTGCTCTTACAAATGAGGGATATTTGATTATTTGCCTATTCCACCCCTAAACTTGTACCGACTTCTAAATTTAGAGTCCAACTATCGGTCAATTTCGTCGGCTTATCAAAGTAACGAAAACTGTCTCAATTTGCCGCTCTGTGACTTTAAGAGTATGGTAATTGCGATAATGTCAGGTTAAGTTTTATTAGGTTGTTAAGGGAGGGTGCGATTGTAATGGTACCTCTGCAAAAAAGTGGTCTAGTCAGCATTTTTAGGTGGTAGAGAAACCGTTATCTGTAGCTAAGGTGATAAGATTGTCGTAGGACAAAATGTTCGTTTAAAATGAAACAAATATAATCTCCTCAACTAATCCCCACCTAAACTAATCTCCTTCTGTAATCCCCCTTCTGTAAAGGAGACATGTTTCTAAATGTTTTCCTAATTTTACTGCATCGACACATTGACTGTAAATAATGAACAGTTCAACAACCCTGACCTCTACTTCCAGGAGAGATTGTAAATAATGAACAATTCAACAACCCTGACCTCCAATTCCAGGAGAGGACTGCGACAAGATTGTAAATAATGAACAATTCAACAACCCTGATCCTCTAATTCCAGGAGAGATTGTAAATAATGAACAATTCTAATTCCAGGAGAGGACTGCGACAAGAAGGCAGAGGAAGGAGACATGTTAACTGCAGAGTTCCACGGTTTTCTAGCTAACGGATACGAAAGGTTCGAGAGCAGTCATGACTCCAAGAAACCATCTTCTTTTAAGATCGGACATGGCTACATGATCAAGGGGCTTGAGCGAGGTAAGAATTTGAACATCCATAACCACACATTTTTTGCTTGATTTCATGAACTTTTTATTGGTATTTAATTTCGTACTCCTAAAGTTTGATCCCCGAGTGGTGAGGATGTGCTCCATTTAGTGAAACGTGTAGCTGACCATGTTATAGAACGTGTAATTGACCACGTTGCAAATTGAGAGTGTTGACTGTTACCGGGCCACGTTGTGTTATGTGACACAACGCTGTGTCCCAGCTTTACGGCCACGTTGCACAATCCATGTGGAGTGCTAAATCGTTTACAGCCCTTCACAAGTATTGTGTGATGTATATTTTTAGCGCATTCCTCATAGTGTCACGTAGCATACTGCATAATACCAACAAGAGTTCATTTAATTATAATTAGTTTTAAAACTGACATTGTATTAAAAAATTCAACGTATTGTATTGTCTCTTCCGTTATTTAGACATGGTAATTTTGAAGTATTTACCTTCTCCGCGTTGGGTAGCTTCCTGCTGAGGGTTATTTCCAACATTAAGCATATATAAGCTGTGTCTCATTCCGAACACAAGGATAAATTTTCTCTGCAAGGTATACCCGCTCATCAACACTTCTCTGGTAGTCTGGTCTCGCTGCATCACGAATAAATCTTTCGCCTTTTACTAAAGATTTCCGTGCAGTGGGGCAACATTACAGACATTTATATTTTTCTGTAGTCCTCTCAGAGGACACTCCTTAGGAAACGGAACATTTAAAAACACCAATTAAACCTCAGTAAACTTCACGAAAAAATATAATATTATATATAGGCAATAATCATTTAATCTCACTCCACTAATCCCACTCCACTAGGTCTCCTCGGAACATGTGTCGGAGAAAAGAGACGTCTTCACATCCCTGCAGTTCTGGCATACGGTAAAATCGGGGACGGCAAGAATGTCCCCCCTGGTGCTGACCTTGTATACGATGTTGAAGTGGTACGTTTACTCAAAGCCACTTTTTTTTATCTCATACTTATTTCAATTCGGACACTCCAACAGCCACATGTTACACAAGTGTAACGGCCAATTACAGGAGGCCGAATGTACAATTATACATACACGCCAGTGACGGTTAAGGTAGTGTGTACCATACTT
>JH152696.1:122535-150049 GCA_000226015.1 Mnemiopsis leidyi | reverse complement strand
CATTCAGTCTAATTCTGTGTAAATTGGTATTCCGTATTACCGACAAGTCATTATCAAAGGTACCTACTGTAGAAGTGTGCCACTCCCCTTATGGAAATCAGGAGAAGTTCAGAAAATCAAATTCTCTATTTTTATACCCTCATAAAAGCACCGTGATTCTATGAAGACAGTACAAATTTAGGGAAGCCACATGTTAAAAGGCAATGACGCACTAGCAATCCTTTCTTATTTGTATAAACCCTCATAGTCAAGACTCAAGTTCTGCATAAGTGTCTATTCTCAGCTATCATATACAAGTTTTTCAGGTGAATATACAATTGAATATTTATGTTCCACATAGATTTCATCCGTTAGAAAATACTGACGCTGAAAAAACTTAAAACAAAACTTTGTATTTTAGGTGTCCTGGCGCGTTGTTTGGGTGTCTTAGCGCGTTGTTCAGCCCTTTCAAAACAATGTAGCTAAAATATTTTAGTTAGTTATAAGATGTCAGTTTCCTGAGGGCTGAGACAATTTCCTGGCTGACCCTGTTCAAACACAATGTTAGATTTAGCACTTAGATGACCCCGTAGTATATCGCTCAATCAAAGAGTGTAAAATGTTGAATATTTAAAACAGAAATGAGGTAATCCACAGAGAGGACAATGTCCCGGCCTGATAGATAAACAATTCTTCCATTTTATAATAGGAACGTGCGTGCGCGTCAATTAGAAGATTATATGTCAACGAAATTCTGGATCGCGCATTCCAGATTCTTTGCTATGTAGAACTTTATTGACACACTACATGATTTTGCGTCCAAGACAATACAACGATTAGCGTCACTAAAAAGAAATGAATTACAAGTGTGATCGACTTAGAGAGCCCGACCGTCTGACGTAAGATGCGCGAAGGAAGGAACTTCAAATACCAATATGAGGTAATCTAAAAGAGAACTCCTTACTCCCCGAGGATTCGTAACATCCGGTAAAATGTCTTTCACAAAACAAAGATTTAAAATTTTGTTACAAACCGCCGCTTCAACGTTAGCTGGAGATTCGTCGTTGGGATCAGCCAACATGCTAATGACACTGATGAGGATCGTCTCTATGGTATGTATCGGCAGCCATCTCATTCCAGCGTCTTCGTATCCGTATTGGTCGTCGCCTGGCTCGTGTAGAATGCTGATACAAACCACGCCATTCTTCTCAACTGTAAGACACGGCGTTAAGTTGATGTGATCGTAACATGGCGTGTAACCTAGCGTGTAACCAACCGTGTAGCAGAGCGTATAGTGTAAACTGTAACATGTATAGTGTAGACTGTAACAAACAGAAGCACAAAAATAAGTTGAGCAGTCGTCCACGAAGCTTGTGATGTTACGCAAATTGTACACAAATTTAACGACACAGTTGGAGTTTAAGAACATTAATATGATATATATATATCATGAATAACAATGCATGGTCAGTACTGTATTGCCAGTACTGTACTGTGATGTATAACGATCTACATTTGTAATCAGAAGTGTATTGGAAACTGCTGATTTCTTGTATATAGTAATTAGTATATATATAGTAATTAGTAAGGTACTAAATCATTGACACAACACGTACAGCCTACAGGCCTATAATCTATTCTAAACACACGCACACGCACAATTTGAATATAGATTCTTTAAATAGCCATTAATTAATCATACACATCACACGTTACATATTCATAATGAATATCGTTATACAGTGTCGTGTCATATCATACAGTGCCCTTAGAGTTGTTCACAGCTCATCACACTACTCCACAGTACCACGTAATAACGTGACGAGTTATATCACGTGACTCTCAGTGGGTCACGTGACAAATTTGATGATGATCAGCTTACACTACTGGATTTTTTAAGAGGAATCTTGAATTTAGATAAAGGTAACTGAAATAAAAATCATGTATAACTACTGATCTATTGGTTTTAGAGCTATATCTATTGGTTGTTGGTACTTGGTAGAAAGCAGCGAAGATCTATTGGTTGTAACCCGTTATTAACTACAGCATATCTTCGCAGCTATCTACCAAGCACCAACGACCAATAGATATTCTATAGCTCCGCAGTTACTATCTCTCGAAATTAATTAGTGAATTTGGAGTGTCTTATTTCGGAATTCCATTAATTCTTATCAACTCTAATCCTTACATGTATGACACTGGAGATAAATACTTATGTATCAATAAAAGTGTATAAAAGTACATTTTATCTACTCTTCATATAGTGGGGCAAGGGAGATTTATCGCTAATTTACGAGATTTATTTTGATAGTATAAATGATTCTGAAATAGTAACGATTTAAGAGCAGCAATAGTGAATCATACTTGTATACATATTATAATTTAGAAGAATATAGAGTTATAATCAAGCATGCCCAGTAACTCTATATGAAGATTCCATGACAAATATACAGTCACATCCACTAACTCATTAGTAAACTCATACAATGCACTGCAGGGTTTCCAGTCAAAGTGCAATAGATAGAAGGATTTTTGTGATATAATATCTATATTTGTACATGACGTAGTGAAATGTAAAGTGGAGAAATCTCTAACAACTGTACCTTACATACGGCCCCAAAGTTTACATTGGTATATCCTACATTCACATGGTTCACATAAAGTACGGAACATTTCAGAGATTTCAAGCTCAAAAGCACGTACCGTTCGGATGCCAAATCTCGGATGTAAACTTCATGACGGGAGGACGATTTGGGTACTCTTTCGGAAACTGTAGAATCGCTCTGAAGTAACCTCCCTCGCTGAGAGAGTTTCAAATCATTAATTTTATCGTGAAATTTGTTTAAATATCGTAATATAAGTTAGCAGAAGACTGAGGAATAGTTAGCTGCTTTAATATAGAGAACGGTAATTGTGGGGAGGTGATACAAGTCTGCTTTGACAGGTGACAGAGATTATCCAATGAGAAGCCAGGCGAAACCATTTATTCGGACAATCAAGAGTTCAAATAAATTCGCGTCTTGCGAATACCTTCTCTGTACGATCTTGAGTTTGACGGACAGCCCCTAATGCGATTGCCCCTAATGTAATGGGCAGTGCTGTAAAAGGAACATGGTGCTAAAACAGTTGGTATGATACTTAATTCCAACAACAATTACTTGACTGACTTAGGATACTGTCAAGAATTTAAAGCAGATTCGGATAACATTTGAAAACACCGGCTTAGCCAGATTTTCTCACACTAATGTTAAAAGTGAGAGCCGGTAACAGTTAGTATTATCTCAGCACAGACAGATCTCAGTCGCACGTGTATAAAAAATGACATGTAACTCATCAGTCCTCACAGACTCTGAAACATCTCAAAAATTTGTGACACACATTTATCGTCGGACACAACCACTCCTAATGTCGCACAGGAAGATGAGAAGAAGTAACCGAATAAGGTAAATGAGATGCAGAGATTTAGTCACGTGATTACTTTGGTATACACAGTGACGTCATCAGAGATCGGTATTTTTAGTCGGAAAGTGATTCCGTTTTCTTGAATGCGTGTATTTGTGTGTGGTGATAATGTGTACAGATACTATATATATCTGGAACAGTTTCTATGATATGCACTCAAATGTGCTCTATGTAATTATGTATGTGGTGTGTGTGTGTGTGCTGCCCCAAGAAGTTGAATTTCGTAAATGTGTTTCTCAGGGTGAGAAAATTATTTCAAACTGTCAAACTATATATTGTTTATAATTTCTGAGTGAAGCGAGTGATACACATAACTTTGAGTAAACTCATGCTGATCGCAATATACAGTACAAGGAGGTGGGTAACGTTAGTATATGAGTTAGTATTCAAGAGCAACAATTATTTCAATCTTACTAGAATGTTTATTCAAGAATCAAGAGTAACAACTACTTTATACTCACTAGAATGTTTCGTATGGTCCAATAATCATGACGTCCCATTTGAAGAGGTCGCTGTCATCTACAAGTCCAGCTGAAAATCCCTCAGTGCTCGACTTCTGCAACTCTGTTAGAAATATGACGTGTTTAGAAAGGAAGAATTTTATCACTTTATTACTGTGAAAATAAACTTTAGAATCATCTGTTGGAAAATATAAATATAGGCTATAGCTTGTCTATATCGACAACCAGATAATATTTTCCTTTTTAAAACGTACAACAAAAATTCACAAAACCCGCAACTGTAAAACAAACCGATAAGTTGTTTCTTGAGGAGCAGTGCTGCCGCAGACGAGGTTTCCATTTCCTCCTGCCTTTTCTAAAATATATCATTAACCATTGGCTGGTTTTTTAGTTTGTGTAAAATAAATCAAAAATTCAGGCTAAATTTGTTATTGAGCAAAATGTTCCTTTTACGAGCATATATCCCAGAACATTGAGTGGTGATGACTTTATATTAAAAACTTTAACACGCAATTTTTCCATTGTTAGATTTATTGCAGCTAAACGATTGAAAACTCAGTTAGAATCACGAAATAAGATGTTTCTTTATGAAACATAAACACGAAATAGTCGACAGCATAACAAATCATCAAAGCATAACAAGATTTGACTTCATAACCCAGTGTCTCAGTATTGTGCATCCATCTGCCCTCTCACAATAACCCACTTGACGGTGGGAAGATTACGCGCACGTGCATACTGCACCAACACACGATGATGTTGTTGGAGCGTATTTTTCTCGCCTCGAATTCTCGCTGTCACTACCTTCTTCTCACCATGCTTCGTGATCTGAACCCTGGCCACTTTTCTGTTTCCCGAGTTCGGTTTCTTGGGTTTCCTCGTCTGAAGATCGACAATGACACCCTCAATAAACCTGGGCAGGGCAGGACGCCACTCGCGTCCCTTCTTGTTGACCAACCACTGCGGACACTCTGCCTCGAAATCCAGTCTCTTGTCAACAAGAATGTCTCTGTTACTCCTACTCCAATAGCCTTTATCTTCCTCCTCCCTCCACTCCGCAGTAAATACGTCCCCTTGTCTTCTCTTGCTGAGCAACATTCCAAAGTCTCTGCGCGCATCTAGATCTGCACATATTCTGTTTTCTGGTGAAGGCTGTGGATAGTCAGACACACAGTGAGTTAGAAGTGAAGGGGTTGCTGGTGGGTAGGGTAGGAGAAGAGAGGCTATTCTGTGTTCGACAACAGCGTTCAGTATTCTTATTGTGTTTAGCAAGAGATTCTTTGCCATCTGTTGTAATAGTTACCTAAATGGATTGTTTATATGCAATGGGATTTAAAATTTATTTGATTAACTGATTATGATACCAATTATAGTATTAGGAGCCCAGAAGTGGCATATTAAATCAAGTAAGGAATTTTAATCATTTAACTTCCAAGCCATATCAGACACCATCATGACACAAAAAGAATCATCTCGTTCAGATTGGAAAGAAACAATTACTCATTGTTCAATATTTGAAATAGGTTAGGTTTAGTAAAATTAATAAAAATTAAGGCAAGTGCCTAATTGTAAATATGTAATAAGAAAAACAAATGAAAGAAGTTTTACTTAAAACCTTTGGGAATGGATATTATACTCGAAAAACAATCGAAATATTGAAGAGTTTGATTTGGATAATCGATCTTAAAATTGGTCACTTTTTCATGAGAAAGTTTCGCTAATCTGTTAACTGACATCCATTCCGATCGTTGGATAATTCTTTAAATATTCCAAAACTGCTACAGCTTCCTAACTAACTGAAATTAATGGATGCCTTTTTAAAACCAGATCAAGGCGAAATGATTCATAAAAAGACTAAAAAGGAACTCATATTTTCGTGTTGCAAAATGCCAATATAATTGGAATCATTTTTATTACTGTAAAAAAGGTTCTATTTTTTTCAGATAAACATCTTCATCTATCCTTTTATAGCTCTTCAGAAAACATCACTAGCTAAATAGATTGTCTCCGATAGTCATTAAGAACATCTCAAGTAGCACAGGAAAGTGAACACCATGATTCACCGTAATAATTCACGTAAATATTTCATGGTCAAAATAAGCGATGTGATGACGGGTTGAAGAGCTGAAATAATGGGAATAGTATGGTGGCGGACCGAAATTCTTGAGGTGAATACTTACGCAAAACGGTATATCAAAAGTTAACCCAACTGTCACCATTAAAGTTAAAAATTAATAAATTGAGTTCGATTGGCGATGAAAACAGTTTTACGTTTCATGATATTTAGTTAGCGAGCAGTCAGCACAGTAAATCATGTAATAGCCTATCAGCCGATTTCAATATTTAAGGTAACAACCATGATAATCTTTCAAAATCTAACTACTCTATGATAATTGATATAAACATTTCTATAAAACGAATAATTTACATCATGAACTGATTGGTGTTCAGCATGAGAGATTTATGCAAATAACTATAATATGTCAGAATTTCGTTTTTTATTTCTAGAAATATCTCTACTTAAAGTACAATTCCATGGTTTATGTAATTGACTTAAGTTGTACCTATCTAAGCTAAATATAACGCTCCTTCTCCGAATCCTGTTTGTTCTCAAATAAATTAAACGGGAATCTCATTATCAAGGTGGACTTCAAACAGTTTATTCTAATGCCTTCCTATAACCACACAAAATTGAAAACAACTAACCAGCAAAATCATAAGTTTGCATTCAATCATGTATGAAAATTTGTCGATTTTCTAGGTGAAGAAAACCATAATAGTGGTTTAATTGTCATTTAATTTGCTGCAGAACTCATCGATTGAATATTGAAGCAATAAAGCATTAAATTAGAGAAAACCTAATTAAATAATAACATCGTTTTAGTGTTAAGGCATCAATGTCAATGGTACAAAAACTTAAACAGGCAAAGAGTTTATATTAAAATCCTCTGAATATAAACGAATTGATATTCTAGGTAATAAATAAACATTAGGTAGCAAAAAAAATTCTGGAAAAATAAAATTAAACTGTGATTTCCCAACTCAACAGGCCCGAGCAAGGTGCTTGCAGTCAAACACTTTGACAACATCACAATTAATTATATCGGAGTCAGAGACTTCCAACTCAAATACTGAGATGCTGTTGTTGCCGATGCCACAGTGAGCGAGGTTCAGTCCTAGTGGTCTGGAAGAGAACTGCATTAGGTGTTTGGTGATCACTCTTATCATTCCTCCATGTGTTACTATAAGAACATTCTTTTCTGGTGTATTGTCTTTAAAATTCTTTAGCATTTCGTAGAAAAACTCACTCCACCTGACATATTGATTTTATTGACAACAATTGTAGTTGTACTATATCTCGGAAATAAAATTGCACCAGAATGTAAGAAAGCTTACTGATGAGACAAGCAAAGATAAGATGGCATACATCATATTAAGGTATTTTACCTCATCAGCAATTTATCGTCCGTTTCAACTCCAGGAAGGCTGTGATAAAACTCATTAGAAGTTCCATTGTTTCGTTTGGAAGCGTTTTTGTATTCTACCCAAGGTTTCCCAGACCAAGCTCCATAGTCCCTTTCTCGCAGTCTCTTGTCAAACTTGTCAGCAGTCTTATAGCCAATTTGACAAAGTGTGTCTTGAGCCCTTCCTAAGTCACTACTGAACACCTACATGGAAAAATTATGATTATTTCATTGCTAAATGGTTTATACTTGTAATTAAATTTATTTTCTTGATTTTTCATACATTCACAGCCTAACTTAGGTCAATAATAAATTATATTCCTATTTAATGTTGGTCGTACCACATTAAAGTTGATTCCTTGTAAAGCTTTCCCGGTGTTGGCTGAGCTCTGGACTCCTAAAGCAGTGAGAGGGGAATCCTGGTGCCCTTGGAGAACACCCCTAGCATTAGCATGTGTTTGCCCATGACGTACAACATACAGACTAACTTTCATCACTAAAATAAATTTTATATGGATGAATTTGAAATCAAACATTAGTCTAATTGCAAGAAGTAACGAATACATTCGTGAATCTTAAAGTGGTGATATTTCAGCAATCACAGTTGCCATTCTCAAACCTAAAACGTTGACAAAATCGGATATGTTAAATACTTTAGTAAATTACAAAGTTGAAACTATAAAGCAGAAAATAGGAAAATAGGTTTGATAATGGCAAACTGCAAAGTTGTGATTGTTAAAATATTACCACTTGGAGATTCACTTCCTACGAATGCATTCGTTACTTCTTCTTGCAATTACACTAAAGTTTATACTTCTTCTCCGTTTCCCTGCAGCTTAATAAAATTAGTGCAGACAAAAAGGTAAAACAAATTTTTAGAGACAATTTTAGTGAAACTGAATAAACTTAATCTGGTTAATTAATGTCCAAGGAAAGCAGTTTTGACTTTCAAAACAATAAATTAGGCAAATAAGAACTTTAGAACTTAAAAACAAGACGAGTCTAGCAAATATCTTGTCAAAGACTCTTAAGCTCTTACAACCTGAACATACAACAAACTAGCCATTCCAACCTGCAATTTTTACACATACATCAACTTCAACTTGCCAGCACAAATTGCTATTCTTTATGTATATTAAGATCGAAACTTGCCATGATAATTTGGTGCCTACCATCACTGAGCAGGCCAAATGTAATACAACAATCAAGACCAGAAGATCATCCTGTCGAACTGTTTTTGGCCTCTACATTGTATCAAACAATGGCTGACACCTAGTTTGATACGATGTTGACATGTCAAGATACGATCACTGGTATAATCGGAATAACAGAAAACTGTGCTGCAATGGTTAGTTGCAATTGCAGTATGTACTGTGTGCAATAATAGCAGGTTGCAGTTGCGCTTCCCGAATGTGCCAACATTAATAATGAATCAATTTTACTTCAAATGGCTTTGGTCAAAGAGTTTGATAACTTCACAGTTCTGTAACATATTATCCTGAATATCTAATTCAAAATGCGACACACTGTTGTATCCTATGGGAATGTCAGTTGATTCAACATTATGAGGAAAGCTAGAATGTTCTAGTAAAAGACAAACTAGTGATCTTATTGTTCCTTTGTGAGACACAACTAACATGCTTTTCGGTTCGTTTTCATAAGAAAAAACTAGCTCACTCAAAAAGTCTCGCAATCTGAAAAAAATTGTGTCAAAACGTTAATTAATCTGTCTAGCTGTCCCCCTGACAAATTGCCAGGATACAAGGAAATTTATTTCAGGGATGCCATAAACTTGAGTGATTGTGCAATATTAGTTCAAATGAAAGTTGTAACAATACATGTTTAAGAATTTACCTCTTTTTTAATTCGTCATTGCACTCAACTCCAGGCAAATGATGCTTAAAAATTCCTTGATTCACATCCTTACTGGCTTCAATGTATTCAGACCATGGCTTTCCAGACCAGGGTCCAAAATCACGCTCTCTAAGGCGTCTATCAAAAAATGCAGATTTGTAGCCAATATGTTGCAGAGTTTCTTTTGTTCTCCTGAGGTCACTGCAAAATATCTAGGACTTACTAGTAAATCATTAAGTAAAAACCAACAGAATTTTTTTACAATTTAAAGGATGAGACTTACACAATAAAGATAGACTTAATACAAAACAGAGAAAAACATGATTTTAATATCATTTGCTAACTTACCACAGATGAATTTAAACCAGTCAAAGACAAAAGGAAAACAAGGCAAAATGATGATTTAATGTGGAATTGTAATAGGTAAGGATGTTTCATCTAGATCTATTTTGTATCTGTATTTGTTACACCTGTACCCAGGCTTTTATAGTTATACTGAAGGGGCTCCTGGAAGATTCTAAATTTATCTTAAAACAAAGACCCTCCTCATTTAACACTCAATCACAGTTTCCTGATCATTCAGCTGAGTTGACCGAAGAAGATTGCATAAGCAAGTGCCCTTAGCAGACTTCTCTAGGAATGGCAGATCTGGGAATTGAACCCCCGATCTCCTGTATAGAAAGTCAGGGTAGATACCACTACAGTCTACACCATCAACCCATGAAGATTTTCCTGGCCACACAGGGTGGGCCAATATTTCTAATTGCATTTAAATGTATGATATTTTGGCACAAAACTTTAAAAAATGATTGACCTAAGGAAATTAAATCATTAAAACACAAATAAGAATTATAAGGTATGCTGAATTTTGGCATGAATGATTCTCTAGCAAAGGCTTATTATCTCTAAAAGTGATTAGGATAGTTCACGAGGAGTGAAGATATTGAACAAAACATGATCAAAGTCTTCCAGCCCACTCTATATTTCTAAGCAGCAAAAACTTTCAGGCAAACATTTGTAAACAAACGTAACATAACAAACTGTAAATGGCACCTTGTCGAAATGGATCCCCTGCAATATCCGTCCTGTAGAGATTGATTGCATGATTCCCAACTCTGTGAGTGGAAAATCCTTGTGGCCTTGAATAAGTCTCATAACATTGGCCTCAGTTTGCCCATGTCTCACAATATGAAGATTCATGACAGTGCAGTATTCTAAAAACAAAGAATATGTGTTTTATTTGGATAATAGTAAAACTGAAAATAAGTAAAACTCAAAACTTATTTTATACCTTTACAATCAAAGCACGTGATATAGAAATAAACCTGTCATTCAAAGCTAAGAACTTACCACAAAATCTTCATCATTATTTCAAAATGTTAAACAAGATGAATGTATTTTGTGCCTGTTAAATTTGCATGATACCATGTACAATTATTGAAGAATGTAGCGATTTATCACCAGCGACCTAATGATGCCCCGGCAGCCCCTGCTATGCCAGGGGGTACCTTCATAAGGGGTGCCAAATCGTCATAAAACTATGAGAAAACTTTGCAAGATTAACTGTGCCACTAGCATAATCACATATTTGGTTTAATAACTTTACTATTTATTTAGATTTTTGGCCATATTTTCACAAATAGCTCTCAGTAAACCTTTATACCAGGGGCACCACTTGAGGGTGCCTTTTTACTGAGGGGCGCCATATTGGCTACAGCTACTGGCTACAATGTTACAACATTCCTCTTGCAGGTTAGCCAGAACCAGCTAAGTCAGCATTGATCCCTTGAGTAATTTTTATTTGTACAAGATTTACCGTGAACAACATAGGACGTTTAAATGGGACCGATTGCACGCCAGCATATAAAAAGTGTGCTTATTAGGAATTATTTGGCTTATTTGAATAGTAGGTTGATAACCTACTGTCGCGGCCATCACGCGCTGTCACGCATTTCTGGCCTTGTAGGTTGATAACCTACTGTCGCGGCCATCACGCGCTGTCACGCATTTCTGGCCTGGCGAATTTCGAAGAAATTCTAGACGCGCATCGCCCGTTGATTCTGGCCTGGCGAAGAAATTCTAGACGCGCATCGCCCGTTGATACTTGATATTTGAATTGCATTGTCGGAGAGTCATGGTGCTTGGATTATATTACCTACTAAGTGATCTTTAAAGCGCTAGTCATTATAGTTGGCGCGAAGATATATCATCTACAATCTATACCTTGACGAGATTATATCCGTGAGTCGGGTATCACCGCGACAAACGGATATAATCTCGTCAAAATTTCACCTAGTTATGAGTACCTAGTTATGAGTTGAACTTGAGTTTGTTGACGAGATTATATCCGTTCTAACGTTTAACTTTAACGAAACGTTCAGCCTTGAGCTGCGAGAGTCGGGTATCACCGTGGCAAGTTTGAAGTTGGGTGAATTCCTGTTCATTGCTCAACAAAATAAAGTCAAACATGAAACAATCATATATAATAAAAACTAAACTAAAAGATAAAGAATACATTGTTTACAATTCATCAATAAGTAGAACTACATTCGAATTAAAGGGGTTAATACCTCAAAAAATATTACAATTATTATTCAACTTCAGTTGTATTACTTTGCTAATTTTTCAGTAAAATTAATATAGTAATTACACCGTAGTAATACCACTGGAGTGGTATTACTTTAGTAATACCATTATAGTAATTACACTCCAGTGGTATTACTAATTCATATCCCGAAATCGACCTTTAAGTTTAAACGCGATTCAAACCAATTTTTTTTCTGCTTAGGACAGTTAAGTCAAGTACAAAGCGGGCCAATATTATTATTACTTCCGATTTTGTTGCAATGATTATCTAGGTCCATGTGGTTGATATTTTTGAATGAAAATTTTCGAGAAGATCACATTAAGTAAAAATCACATTCAGGCCAATTTTCCGTGAAAATTTCTGCATTTTTAGGTCTTTTAAGGCCCTAGAGTACCATAGGCATAATAGGTAATTCTAAATGTAATTCGCCCACCTTTTCGTTAACAAAAGGGTTCGATGGGGTGACAAAAAATGTCGAAATTAAATATCTCTACTTCAAGAATTGGAAGAGAAGTAGCCAAATCACGCATTTGTACTGGATAAGCCTCTGTGAGGAACAATTTTTCCCGGCCAAAATCACGTATAGTAGCTAGTTGTCAAAAGCTATGTCTATGGACTTATAGCAAAACTTTGAGCAGGATATCTTGAGATATGACCTAACTACGTCGGCGTCCTATTTTCAGTAACGACAAGCACACATTGACATAACGACGTCATCAAAATACGGCCCTCCGTTGTCAAACCAAACGGATACTGAAATCAAAGAACAGAAAACTTGAACTTAGGTCTGTCTGCCGACACATTACAGGCGCCTCTAGGCTCCGACCCTCAGGGCTCCTTCCCTGTAATTGGTAGGGAGATGACACGTGACAGTAGACATGGGTACCTATTGGTTGCGGGGCTTCAGGCTCTCACTATATTCGGGCTGGGTTAAGCTTTACTAGTAAACCATCCACTTTATCGTTTGCAAATCATCAGTAAGATAGGGGGCTCTCAAATGTTTGATAATTTACCAGATATTAAACGGTTTGGATAAGTGAACAATTGGGCAAAACTGTGCCTTACGTGGACTAAACTAGTAAAACGCTTGATTTCGCTTTACTTTTCCTCTTTCAATTCTTGAGAGCTTGAGATTTTTCACTTTACCCCAGCTGTTATTAACAACGCAGTTGAATAATACAGTAATACCACTATTGGTATTGCAATTACCATACGTAATTCCACTCGCAAGCTCGTGAAATTACTTCAATAAATCCACTCGCAAGCTCGTGAATTTATTGTATGAATACCACTCGCAAGCTCGTGGTATTAATATGGTAATTGCGCTACCAATAGTGGTATTACCGTATATTATTGCATGACACCAGTGTCATGCCACATGCGATATTCAACTCTAATTGGAATATGATTTCTTGAGATTCTTCGGGAAAAAAGTGCAAAACATCTACCTGTGTAAATATCTTTGGTTAAGAAACCCGGCCGGCGGCGCGGAGGACCTAGGTCCTAGAAGCTGGCAATAAACATATATGTGCATTAAGTACAAACCATCCCGATCAACTTCGAGCAATATATGGCTCAACTTCAAGACAAAAACTCAATTCATTACAGCATCAGAGATGCTCATTGCTCCATGATCAACAGTATGCAGTGCCATCATGGCATGCTGCGAAAATGAATAGAATAGAATATTATTTGCAACATTTGACGGTTCAACTTCCAGGGCTGTTATACTTATATCCAGATCCTGCTTTCAACATTGGTACTTCATGATAAGCGCAAACAGGAATTCTTTTATCGACTTCTCTACGGCTTTGTCATATTCTTAATCTGACGCATCGCGTCTTTACTGCTTTATTCATCTTTGGTCTCTCTCTTATATTCCAATGCAAATGTTGACTTTGAGAACTGATGTACTCTGGCCAAACTCAAACAAAGCCCAGTAGGTCATCTTCCTGAAATGTGATACAATTACAACTGTCAGCAGTGAAAATTTAAAAGTTGAACTTACAATTCTGCCATATCTCTAGTCAAACTGACACAAAAAACAACCACTGATATCTCTAGTCTCCAATTACTTAACGAACTAAATGTCTGTAAAGAGAGTTTCTGAGGAGACTAACTAACAAGTTGAAGACATAAAGAAGTATCGAAACAATAAGATCAAAGATACAAGTAGTATTAGGATAAAGGAGTAATTTCCAGAGAAAGGGTAAGTTAAATCGCAGACCTCCATAATGAAGTATGTTCGCAGCCATCTCACGAATAGTCTCATTGCTACGCAGCAGAAGAAGAGCATCACCAAGAAGGCAATCGCGATCGCTTCTTCGGCTTCCTCCTTCCCTATCATTACCAGTCATACTCTGAAAGTGTTAACAATGTCGTTAACATCAGCGCGATTTGCTGACAAAATGGTATTCGGTATTTTGTTTCACTTACACTGACAATCACAGTGAGATAAAAGAAACTGGATTGGAAATCTTTATACAGAGTGAATCTGATAGTGATACCAGTTATAAATATAAGGTATTTGTTCTAGTACTAGTAGCGCAATCTTTTATTACAATCACATAACTTTTTAGAATATAAGTATAACCTATGAGTGTTTCGATAGTGGATAGTGGATACTGTCTTACAACGGAAACATATTGACAGAGAGAAACATTGAAGTTTCAACATAACAGACCAAAAAAGAAAAGCGATGAAATGAATGATGTCGGTTTGTACTTGTACTCAGCTGTTGGCTTTGCAAAGAAATTGGAAATGAGTAATATAAAATATGTACCCCAAAATAGACAGAAAAGTATTATATTTTTCACAAGAACACCAAGTAGGATTAGGAATGATTGAAACTTATTACCAATCCAACCAAGTGTCTAACTTAAGCAGAAACATAAAGTCGACAGTAACTCTCCTAGTATTACAGTTACTGGTTAAGCTGCTAACAGAGTACATATACTAAGACCGCCATGACGAAGACGAGAATTTTTACGACTGTGAAAACGTGTCTCTGATAAAACGTGTCTCTGACAAAAAGGCAGGAGACTTAGCAATATAAAGTGTACAATTAACTTCATACAAGATACACCATATAATATACAATGAATGTACATTGTACAGCGTTATGAGGTCTATCAGAAGTTGTCGCGGTTTCTTATCTGATATTTTTCTGATTGGACCGAAAAACGTCTTTTAAAAAATAGCCAGCACATATTCACTGCACTATAATTGTGAGCCATAGCTAACGACTGCTGTAATACAATGACACATATTTTAAGAAAATTCAACTAAGATTAACTCAACCGCAATGCATAGCCACGGTTTTATTCATACATGTTAATTTTAAAGACAATGAAAAAAGAATTCATCAGCATGCTTAGCAAGCGCAAAGCACGGAAATATTTAACATTCTAAAATTTCACTAACTTTAAAGTTTAACTAAAGTAACGTATGAGCTAGTTTACTCGAAAGGTTCCCAGAAAACACTTCATTCACAGCACCTGTGAAAAGCCAAACTGAAAAAACTTCTCACCTCTCAAAGTAGATCTACATCTAAACTAATTAAGTCGTATTAAGCAGTGCAGAGCAAAACATCTTTTCAATTACTGCACCGAAACACAACCTAGGATGTGACGTATGGTGAAATTCCAGTACAACTGCAAACAGACACACACACACACAGACGCAGCTAGAAACAGGCACAAGAAGTACAATGGAGAGAAGTGTTTTCAAACAGTGCACTGCAAACAGTATATTTGTAAACAATAAAAGTGATGTAAACAAACAAATGAGTAGACAGTTTGTACTGCGTGTTTTAGAAAAAATAGTGAGAATATTCTTGTAGCGCCACACCCATAAACTGTACGTACACACTGACACACACACACACACACACACACTGTATGTACCAATATTGTCACAAACAAAGTGGTAATCAGTAAACTTACAGAATGAGTAGATCTGTAATCTGTACTGAGTTGAATTGAAGTATGTGTCGAACATCTCTACATCAGTAAGCTGGTAATGGTGTGGAGTAGATAGAGATAGATCTCTTAGACCCTCTATTTGGTTACCATGGAGACTCCACCTGAGATTGTTAGTCATTGGAAAAAGTTCTCAATACGATTTTAAGAATTTATCACTATTCTCTGATGTTGAGTATTTTTATTTTATTGGCTAAAATACAAGTTAGAAAATATCTTGTGTAAAGTTAAATAATTGAAATAATTATAAACAACAATTTAACTACTTTTTTCTAACTCCTTAAAAAATTTCTCAACGAAATAATATAATGTCAGGCTCAAATTAAAGCACTAAAATTTTGTAGTTTGCGTTGCAGAACACGTATACTTCAAATAGTTCAGTCAATTATACATACAATGATAAGCATTGTATTTTTGAAAACTTACTTAACAAAATTATTTCAAATATTCCTATTTCCTCTAATAAAGAACAGTGAGCAAAGAAAGAAGAACGCGCTCTTAAATCAAGATTTGTCGTAAATAAACTTTGGGATGTCCGGTAACATATCGATAAGAGCGTTCATGTCGAGTCTGAAATCAGCGAGTCTGCAGGGAGGAGGAGGAAGGCGGGAGGAGTGTCCCCTCCTACTTCTCCCTCCTCTCGGTCTAGTTCGGGAGGTGTTCTCTGTTCTGGGAGGGGGATGACGGGTGGAGGTGGAGGTGAGGTCCGGGGTGTACATTCCCGGTCGGTTTGACTTTGAGGTCGGCGGTTCGGAGAAGTAGCCAGTATCAAGTGACATGGCGTCACGTTGTCTGTAGTCAGTTCTGCGGTGAGTGTCGTCACGGCGGTGGTGTCGTGGTTCTGGTGTGTCGTGGTAACTGTCCTTTCTGCCTTTGTGCTGGGACGTCAGGTCACCTGATTGTGAGAGTAGTAGCAATTACCAGACTCCAGTGTTTTGTATGATTAAAAAATTCTCTGAGTTTTCATAGCAATTGACAACACTAAACCCGTTTTCCGGCGAAAAAAATAGAAACCTGAAACAATTACAAGGTCGTGTTATCTAAAATAATTCACACTACACTATGACTCACTACAAAGCTCTAATCAAAATCTTTAAACTTTAACTCGAGTTTTTCAAACCGTCGTTAAAAGATGATCCCCTATTCCTGGTCCGGTCACATTCACTAGCGTTGTTACGTTTCTTCCCTGTCCGGTAACCCTTCATATACTCCCTAATAAAGTAGACTGTTTTATTGCAGCTAGTGCTTCTTGTCAAAGCTTCTTGAAGTTTTAAGCTTTTAGCTAATAGCTAACCAGTCCTCATAGTGTAAGTAAACAATTTTGATAGCCAAGGGCTGCACGAAGTAAGCTCCAAAAAGGATGTTAAAGTACCCAGTACCCAGTACCCACCCACCTTATGAACTGGTTGACCATGAAGAAAGATTCACTCTTCTTCTTGAAGCCCTGAGATCCTGGTAGCTCGTCAATGCGAAACCAGCAGAAATTAGCGATTTCTCCCCGCACTTTGGGGTAGAAGACCGTGTTCTCGGGGACATCATGCACGATGTAGAGACGAACTCGTCTGTCGCTCAGGTTCTGAAGTTTGATCAGATCGGTAACAGGACTAACGGCTGACAGGGGAGTTGACCGAAATTGATTAACGGTCTTTTCTAGACAAAGATTTTGCTGGACTTGTGGACTGTGGAGATTGTGACCGGGAAATTTTAAGAAGCATTCTACGTAGGTACTAGGTAGGCAGTGTCTCGATCTTCAAATACAATACGTAAAGTCGCTTCAACTGTATTCGAAACAAACCTTCTCAATGTAATAGTTCTTGTCTGCGAGGGAAGTCATGTCAAAACCCGTCTCCTCACTCACTTCTCTTATTGCACACGTGAAGGGGTCCTCGTCTTCTTCTATCTTACCTACGTCACGTGGTTTATAATTAGAACATGAAGTTACTATCTTACCTACGTCACGTGGTTTATAATTAGAACATGAAGTTTACTGTTTACTTCATTCAGATGTCGAAAGTTGAAATACAGGCCTAACAGACCATAAAAATACTTAAAGAACTTATCCCTCAAGTGATGATACCTCTAGGGAAGGTCCAACAACCACGAGTACTGTTCCCCTCCACCAGAAGTACTTGTTCCTTATCGGGCGTGATTAACATAGCTCCGTACACTGGCACTTTTCTTTTAAACTCCTTCCACTGCTTCAACACTAAGTTTGCCTGGTGATGAGTTGGAGTTGGCTAATGTAGGAGGTTGGTTAATAATGCTTAATTTTCGATCAAATTCAATAGGATTCAATCTAATTAATCAGTATCTCATCAGAGATTTGTGAAATAGACTGAAACTAGAAGTGAAATGAAATTCCCAAACTTAACCATTTACTATTCGAATCTAAAGAATATAGCAATTCAATAAGAAGTTTACTTTAACGATAGCTACCTCTTTGTAGGGATGGAGTAAGCTAGGCATGTGTCTGAAGCAAGTCTTAGCGAAGGTCTCTACAGTACAGTCGGGAAGAGATCGGTCACTAGGTCGGATGTAGTCCAGATAGAACCAGTGTCCCATCTTGAAAGAGAGAGAGGTTAGGTTAGAGGCTAGAGAATTAGTTGTCTAGCGCTTAGGGTGGCGGGATTTGTCAAAAAAATCCGCAATAAATACGAATACGTACTTTTGAGAATGGCAATTATTGAATACGACAGCTTCGGCAATGAATTTGGATTTGGAGGTTAGAGATTACCTCAATAGCAAAACAGACTCTTATAGATCTATCACTCTTCTTGGACTTTGCCTCAGGGAGTATAAACCGCGAGAAGATGTCGTTAAGGATGTCATCTGGAATTTGCACCATAGTAGCTAGTAATTATTATGAGTTAGTGAGTCAAATATTTAAATATATATCAATGAATATTTAAATATTTAAATATATATTTATAAATATCTATATATATATATTTCAAAATATTAAATAAATATTGGCCAAAACATTGTGAAATTTTCCGTTTGTTTGGAATTAAACATTTAGATTTACATAATCTACTGCAAATGAAATTCAGCGTTTCAGTGAAAAAATTGACTAAAAAGGATTTAAGAATGTAGTAAAAAAAAATAAATAACAGCTTCATAAATTAACCTCTCCAGTCAAATAAACCTAATCAAAACGAAGCCCAACAATCTCCAATCTAAAAAACAATGCTAAACCACATCAGCTTCTGTAATCTTCCTCTTCTTCTTATACTTCAACTCAAACAACAAGTCCTGCAGCTGATCTAGACCTTGGCCGGTATAGCAGGAGATAGGGACGATGCTATGTACTTTGATCAGTTTCGAGAGTTTGGTCTTGTAGAGTCCCAGAAACTGCTCAAATTCGGGGTCAGATCCGGCCGTATCCATCTTGTTCATCGCGACTGAGATGAATGTTTGATGTACATGAGAGTTAGGCTAGGGGAGGAAAGAAAAGACGGAAAAAATGTAATAGAACGTAACCTCAAGAATGAGAATATAGAAATCATGTGCATTGAAGAGTATTTAATGTGTATTGACATTGTACATGTTCAATTGACTAACCCACAATAGGACGTTTCGTAAGACCAGGCATGTACAATTCCAGTTCTCGACACAAATACCCGAACGTCTCAAAAGGAGTTCTGTGCGGAGTTCGCCTGTTTAGAGTGAACCCCTGAACATCCAATACAAACAGTAAAACTTTAGTTCGCTCTATGTGCTGTAGAAACACGTGACCTAATCCTTTGTTGTCGCTCGCCCCTGAAGAAGATTGGGATTATGGGGTGGGTTCGGGTTTGTAGAAATAGAGGTGGTCGATCAATAATTGTTGGCCCTTGCAATAAAGCTAAATAAATTTTTTCCGATGTTTTCCAGTCGCTTGCAGGGCACTTAAATTTGTTGTAAATTTTACAGAAGTTGATTTGATAATCCAACAAACATGTAGAAATGAAGAAAGCTCAAAACCTTCAATAAGTCCAGGAATGTCAGCTATTTTGACGACCTGTTTCCTGTCCAAAGTCTGCATGTGACCGACAGTGGGTTTGAGGGTAGTGAAGGGGTAACTCCCGATTGTGGGAGTAGCGGTAGAAAGCACTGAGAGTAGGGAAGACTTTCCTGCGTTAGGATACCTGAAACAAGGTGGGAGTGTAGAAATGCTGGAGAGAAATAGTTAGGGAGTTTTGAGCTGGGAGGGGGCATGAGCTGAAAGTTCTTGAGATTTTTGAAGTTTGTCAGACTTTCCTAAAATTTTAAAAATTTTAAAGTTGTCAATATTTGTAATTATTTAATTCTGTGACAATCATACGAAGTTTTTGTCTTTTATCCAACAAATGATGCAAACGCAAATATAAAATAGAGAGAAATAGAGAAGTAGATCGAAATTGTTGACAGTATAAATTGATATAGCAGTGAATTTAGTGTCACATTTTCATGTGTATGTTTTATTGTGTCATATTTCATAAACTGATGTGAACATGACAGTGAACTAGAACTGTTAAAAATCGTAAACAGCCCCTTTGTCTGGTTATGCAGACATTTCCGTATTGATTTATCCTAGTACAATTCAGAAGTTTCGAGTGAGAGAGTCTGTCAAGTTTAAATAAGTTACCCACAACAATCAAAACAGTTTTTACATCAGTCGAAAAGTTTAGAAAAATACATTTTGATGACCGGAAATACTACAAACATTTTACATCGAAATCTCCCTGAGCTTAACCAGTTAACAGTTTCTCTGTTTAATGTTCACCTGTTATCTCTACGGAGCTAAGGGGCTAACTATATGTACCACTAAACAAAGGGGCTAACTATATGTACCACTAATCACTACACACACTGAGATCGTCTATCAGTACAGTTTTCACCAGTAATCCCTAGGAAGCTAAGGGGCTAACTATAGGTACCACTAAACTAAGGGGCTAACTATAGGTACCACTAATCACCACACACACTGAGATCGTCTATCAGTACAGTTTTCACCAGTAATCCCTAGGAAGCTAAGGGGCTAACTATAGGTACCACTAAACTAAGGGGCTAACTATATGTACAACTAATCACTACACACACTGAGATTGTCTATCAGTTTGTCGTTCTCTAGCTGCCCTCTGTACCGGAGATCTGATAATCATCTCCTCCGCAGTTAGAGCTCTTCTCAGAGATCCTCTTCCAGGCATTTCCCATCCAGTCAGACTCATGATACGATCCCTACAGAACTCATGGAGTTTTCGTCCTCTAAACACCAATATAACCGGGTTCAGAGCAGAGTTCAGGAAGAAGAGGAGGTAGCCAGAACAGTAATGCCATCGCATCTCTTTGATAAGATCGCCCTGGATCGAGTCAAAGACTTGAGTACATTTGGAGAGAGGAGTGAAGACGACCCCAGAAGAGCAGACGACAAAGAGACAAGTCAGAGAGACGATGGTGTAACTGATACCTCGTCTCTCTACTACATCTCTGTCTCCGGTCCCTGCAGTGGGATGACGTGATAGACAGAACACCTGGATACTTGTAGTCACCACCATCAGCAGAACAGGGACACTGATGGGGAGAACTGTGTAGAACATGCTGAGGAGGGTGGAGAGGGAGCAGGAGTCTTTTGAGGGGTTCAGGAAGTATCTGACCAGGTTAGGTTCATTAGGGCTGTAGAAGTAGCCCAACATAAAGGTTTGCACTGGGAAGCGGTCCCCTTGCGATTGAATGTGACTGTTTTGTTTAATCAGAACTCCTAGTTCTACAAACAGTACTGTTGCTGAAATAGGTAGGCAGGTTATATTAGAACAGTAATTTACAGTTATATACAGTGATATAATTGCCGATGATTTTAACAGTTCGTAAACAGGAAACAATTCATAGCATAGACCGTCTTCGCAAATCAAGGAGGCTTTATGCAAAAGTGGCACTAGAATGATGAACAAGGAATTTAAATGGCGAAAGTATACTCTTTAAGTAGATAAAAAACTTTCTTACCCCAAATAAGAACGTAGAAAACAAAGGAAGATACCAAAGTGGAGTGGTTAATTCTCATGAAGGGTTTTACAATGTTAATAGTCCGGATCAGAGCAAGAAGCAGACTGATAAATGCGGATATCCTGACAGAAAACAATGATATGGAGAGTGAGAGGACCGCAGTAAAGAGTAGAGCTGTGGAGTGCCGCAGGGACGATGTTAGGACCATTGCAAACACAGCAGTGTGGAACATTGAGCAAATACCCGTACAGAAGTCGGATAGGGAAAGGAGAAAGTAGAGCAGAGGTACCGTCCTAGAGGTGTTTTTTCGGTAAAACTTCATCACGATGAAATTGAGAAATAGAGCGGTGGTTCCCAGGGTAACAGTCAATATCACCATGGTGATATTGAAGGTTCTTCCCAAGTCATGGGGAGATGAGGGTAGAGAGTCTGACTTGTTGGTCTCTTCCGGAGAGAGACGAGTAACAATGATCACAGAAGAAAAAGGAGCGTCTGTCATTTCCCAAGTCTCGGAAGCTAGGAGAATCGCAGTACATTGAGGGAAAATTAAGCAAAAACGCAGAAGTTCGCTTATTGTGTGCAGATACGAAACATGTCACCACCACGGAAAGATACCACTACCGGGCTCAGACAGGTCTAATTGCTACCTCTCTTCTATAGCTCGAACTATCGTGGAACTCTGTGGAACTAACGATATTTTTAAACTAAGTTATTAGACAAAAGATGAGAAGCGTTCAATCAGTAAATGAACGACAATCAGTAAAGCAATGTCTGCCAAATGTGTCAAAGAAACGTCTGCAGCAAATGGGTATGAAACAAAACGACACTTGCCAAATAGGAGGAAACTTGTAAAATAACAGAAGTTAAATTTTGAGACAATGCCCACTACTCATGGCAATGTGACTGTGTCGCCCAACAATTAGCGAGGGGCGACCAATTGTTAATCTGTCATCGGCACCGGTATATTAACCGAAGTTGGCTGTCTGATATTTTAGATATTGGAGCGTCGCTCGACTTTAAACACTCGTTTCAACAGCAGGGGGATTAAGAAAAACTCAGAAAACGTTGGAAATATGAACTCAAGATACGGGTGAAACTGTCACGATAGCTCAATTGGAAGAAGGCTGTTTAGTTTGGAGTTTGGAGATTTTTAGCTTTTCGGTTTTTCCCTTGAGGAATTGGACATTGAACTTGGATTTAATTTTTGGATTTAGACTTTATGACATTAAAGAACATATATCGGTTAAAAAATAACTTGACAACCAAAGACCAATAGAATTTAAAAAAATACCATTTACTAAAAAGGAAAACAACTTACCCGACGAGTCCAACATCTGCGATACTTTTAAGGACTAGTTTTATCCACCTCTCTTCTCCACGTTTAGCGATGTAGTTATTAACGAGACATCCCCCCTTCTCTCCCGCCTGGGGTGGTGTTAGAAATAAGTGGAACAAAGTAGAACTAATCAAGATAAAAGGATTAAAGCAGAAATAACGCAAGGCGGAGCGGGAAAGCTAGGAGAAATTATGTGACGAGAAGAAATGAGTAACGAGACTTGAGGAGCGGAAGAAATGAGAAGGCAGGAGTGAAAACCTCCAAACATTGCATACCTGTAGGAGGTACCTAGCTCCTTCTCTGTCCACATCACAAACCACTTTCCCCGTTCGGATATCAGTAGCTACAGTCCCTGGGGGCACTTCCACTACACTGTCCTCTCCTTTAAGTCCTCTGATGAGGTTCGTACTGGCGTTGTCTCCAGCACCAGCTACGTATCTAGGGAAGTGAAGCTGATAGGGTGTTTTACTTAAACATTGTTTAAGATGGAGTGAATATGGGGAGATTTTTAAGAGCTTTGCAGGGTTTTCTTGTTTTGAGAGCGATAATCGGTGAATTATGTCGCGAAATATGCTTGGTTACTTGAGAATTGTACAAACTTTCTACTGTGGTGATGATGGATGTGGTTGAGGTTTTGATACATCGACACAGCTTCCAGCCAAACACTGCCTCCGTCACCTCCCGTACCGTTCTTCCTTTGGTATCCCCTTCCTGAACAAATTTCGTTTAGACAGGTATCCCCTTCCTGAACAAATTTCGTTTAGCAGGTATCCCCTTCCTGAACAAATTTCGTCTAGACAGGTATCCACTTCCTGAACAAATTTCGTCTAGATAGGTATCCACTTCCTGAACAAGCAGAAACCGAGTATTTGACTATTGATAAGTACATCTTGACAAAAAGCAATCTGAACCTCGAAGTTTAAAATCACCAAAAACAAATTTCAATGTTGCTTATAGACATTTGATCGATCGTTAAGTAAGTGGAGCATATATACCTCCAGCTCCTCCTCTGACGTACACAGATACACTATCGCATATCTCCCCTTTTTTGAACGACTGTTGCTCTTTCACCATTTCATGCATTTCTTTCCTGAAAGTCTTGATAAAGTCTGAGTTCGTCGACGGACAGTACGCAATTCATGCTCAAAAGAAAAAGGATACTATTTAAGACACTGTCGACGAGAGCTGGCATTAATGGTAATATCCGTCATAAGACTACTTTTTACCAACCTGGAAAGACCAGTCTGAACTTGTTGTGATGAAAAAGTCACAGTTCTCCTTTGGAGAGCCAGCACGTTCCGGGCCAGTTCCAAGCTTCTGATACACAGTCCTCTTTGTGTCATCTCTACATTGAGTGCAGAATCAGGAATAACTTATTTATTGCCTATGCTTTGGTCAAGTAAAATTGTTCTCCTCAAGAAGACCAAGTTGTTTGAGACCCCCCAGTAATGGGAAATAGCCTAAAGTGGATAGGAAACATAACGACATTTTAACAACTTTTATGATCGGATTGAGATTTTCAATCTTGCCTGGCGGCTGGTAATGGCATGTGATAAGTGAAAACAGAGCGGAGCGCAGAGTCACAAAAACGTACGTGAAAATCGAATATAAATTTATGACGCGCGACTCTATCAAGAATTATGATAGCGCACCAGCTCGTATCATTGCAAGTAGACTTAGCTATAGAATGTGACATCCTCGAGGGGTCGCGTGATCGGCCGGTCGTCTCGGATCGAGTAATTGAACACAATGCACTTCGACAAGAATAATACCGCGGAAATCAAACGAAAGTATTTTCAAATTCTAACAGTACTGACAAAAAACATTTGACAAAGTCATTAGTCGACTCATTGTTGGACGAAATTGCAACTCCAATTTGACAATTATTCTCATATTTGCATGCCTTAAATCAGTTTTACTATCATTCACATATAACGTCAATTAGGATATTTACCATGAAATATTTGAACGTTAACGTCCTCAAGTCGGTGCGAACAACTCCTAATTTTTCTTTACTTTGACCTAAATCGTTATAACTACTGAGCCCAGCCCGCATAAACACATGACAAGTTTAGTGCTTTTATCAAAACTGATAATTGACGTTGTATGGCTTTCAAGATAAACATAATATGCCTCGTAGAGCATATCAAAACTAATCACAATAACGTAAATTGTGTCTTTACCTCCTCAAACCGACTTCATCTAAAACTTTCTCAAAATCCACATCTTTTAACCTGGCTCTAGAATATTGATCATCAACCTCACGATTATCTCGATTATGATTGATTTGTTATGATTGATTTGTTATGATTGATTTGTTATGAATCGGCTGATACCAATCAGCCGATTGGTATAGAAAACATAGCATTCTTACCAAAAGAAGTTACATTTTACAGAGACAAAACCGAGATAAATCGTTGCATGAGATCAGTCACACGGAAAAACTTTCACGAGTTCAAGCTTATTGGATCATTGATTAACAACAGAAGAAAAAAACAAATACCGTTTAAAAATTTCTCCATGCCATTTCTGTAACCAGTGACCATAAACATACTCAAGACCTAAATTATCCTAAAGTAAGTACCAAAGTTTGTGCCCGATATTATACTTAATCACATGCTTGAAAAACATTTGGCAAGGAGATATCGCTTTTATTGAGTGTGTAGTTTTGTGTAGTTTTTCTACGATCACTCAACACCAATTTCACGTTCAAATATCCGGAGGGTTGCAACTCACAAGTTAACCGGTTTTATGATACCGTGGCATAGAAAGTGCGGTGACACAAAGCTAAGAGAGCAGCTGCAGCTGTTAATGTAATAAGTGACGAATATCATGCGCTAACGAACATAGTTTGAACTAAACTTCTTTTCTAGATGATGGTGTTCATGTACAGACTATAAATAGCCACCTCATTACCGTTCAAAGCACACCCATCAGCTCTTGTTTCTGCACCGGCTAGGTCTGGGTTTGTTATTTTCTAAAAATCAAATTTCTGCTTTAGCATGATCCAGAGCCAATATATTTCTGATTCTACATTTTTAACTTTCTACATAACATATTGTCGGTCATCAACAGAAAATATTCAAGCACACGAGGATCTTTGATAACGAGCAATGCACAGACGAAATTAAAAATCGTACATAGAATTATTCGCAAAACTAGTTAATGAAAAGTCAAAATCTCACAAAATTCAAAACATTTCTGGTAAGTCCAAAGAAACAAATTACAACAAAACCGTTAGGTGCACCAAAGCCAAATAGAAAAATATAACACTTTAATATGTAGTCAACTCTTACATGATTACTTAATAAAAATATGTTAATACCACAAAATTGTGCGTCAAAAATCGGAAATACTTAATCTACATCGGTACATGCATAATTGATCAACTTATCATTTTCAAATATTGATAACACTATAACGTCAAACTCCGACAAGTTTTTATCATCTGCACACTACCTACATTAAAAACTCTTTAAGCCTTTAGTACCGTTTCAATCATCTTTTCATTAAATTCTTGTTACGAAGTTATAGCTGTACAAAAATGTGGTGTTTTCATTTAAGACCGTGGAATTATAAAAAGAAAATATTTTAGGAAATCGTGAAAAACAGTTTTATTGAACTATTTTTACATTAACACGAAAACATGACAAAAATATCGTCAATTTGTGTATTTCACATTGCCTACGCCAAACAAAATTTAGTTTTTTATCAAAAGTGCAGGGTAAACAGTACAATAATTGAAATAATTTAAATCATAGAGCTAATTTTAAACTATTTTTATATGATAATCTGGATTACATCTGATCATGCTATTTTAAGATTCTGAAAGTTGACTGGGGATCAGCTCACAGCACTTCAATTATCCGACCCCATCGCGAATACTACGAATAGTGGAGATCTGATTTCATCGCGAACAGTGAACACTACGAATAGTGGAGATCGGATCCCATCCCTGTCCATTTATCTGGTACCAAAGGGAAATACCTCTCGATTTGGTTGCAGAATCTGAAATTAAGGTAACGGTAATTATATCATTATTATCTGATGACAATAATATCTTTTCTTGACCATTGCTAATATTACCATGTGTCAGATATGTTATTAATAGCAATACCCTAAACTTGACTTTGTTGCTTCCCGACCCTAAATTTGGTCGATAAAGACTGAAGAGGTCGATTAGTCTTATCTGAAGTGGTAAGGTAGTGAAGGTGCATTATTTGATCCCCCAAATACTGCTGGTAATTATATGAGAAAGAGAGAGAGAGAGAGAGAGAGAGAGAGAGAGAGAGAGAGAGAGAGAGAGAGAGAGAGAGAGAGAGGAGAGAGAGAGAGAGAGAGAGAGAGAGAGAGAGTAGAGAGAGAGAGAGAGAGAGAGAGAGAGAGAGAGAGAGAGAGAGAGAGAGAGAGAGAGAGAGAGAGAGAGAGAG
>JH152696.1:93498-122524 GCA_000226015.1 Mnemiopsis leidyi | reverse complement strand
ACTTCTACAAAAACATTTCGAACAAGTTAAAAGTTTCTTAACTTATTTCTTAATTCTTACTTCTTTTAACAATTAAGATTCATTTCTGGGTTACATTATGGATATTCATTTGTGGGTTATATCAAATAACATTCATTGTGCAATAACTTTTAGAAAAACATTTACATTAACTTATTTCTTCAACAATTAGGATTCATTGAGATTCATTTCTGGGTTATATTATCATTATGGATTAGTTTATGGATTAGTTTAACTAGACATTTTATAATGTTGTTGTCGAAGTTTCTGCTTAGTGCTTGTATGTACCATGGTGGAACTGAGTCGATAATCTTTCAATAAAACACATCATTTTTATGCTATTAAAGATTTTGACACCACTGCCTGTTATTTTTCAGAATTCTGTGTAGTGAACGAGAATTGGCTTCAATTTTATTCATCTAACACTGAGGGTGACAAGGATTACAGATATCTCGATTTTGCGATTATTGCCTGATTCATTCCTTAAATTTATGACCCTCTATGGCTGAAACTTTCAGGACAGTTGTAGAATCGTATTTCTAACTGAAAAGTAGAGTCCAGTTTTCAGTTTGAGTCCTAGAAAAAGATTCGAAGAATATTAAAAAAAGACATTGCCACCATCGCGATCATGGTCTTCTTCAGGTGAATTTTCACCCAAATGGTCAGTTGGTCGCTAGACCCCCCTCCCCCCGTTTTCCTACATATCAACAACACGTGCGTGATCGAAGATAACTTACCTTTCTCTATACATCTCAGGAGACACTATTGTTGGCATTCTGCCAGCAGATCCTATCATGTTTGTTTTAAAAATCATCTCCACCTGAAATGAAACGTGTCAAATCAAGTTTCTCATCTTTAAGATGCCTCTAAGATATAGTGCATATAAACAGTTTTGTGTCATGTCGAACTGTTATGTATATGTTGTTATGTAGGTACGTTTAAATAATATCCAACTTTATTATGCAATGTGTTTAGATTAGTTACAGTCGCACAAAATATACCAACTTGATTTTGAACATGTACTAGTTAAGCTTAGCCATGTTACGTTCACTATCCAGTATGTATAAACACTTAATGTGGAGATCTCGGAATGAGAATTGTAATGGAATTCAAGAGGACATTCCATGAATAAAACATCCAGATTTAGTTTTGGATAATCACTTTTACTGCATTCCTATAGTAATAGTCGCCGACAAAGGTCGTGATAATCGGAGGAGATACTCTTCGGTGACTTTCAAGAAAGGAATTTGTTTTAAAGTCCCTGTACAAAAATACATACATACCAGTACTAACGACACATCGTACTTCGAGAATATTCATTAACTGTCAAGATTATTGTTTAAAGTCTACCCAGTGTTTGTTGGTAGAATTGTCAGTCCCGAAAAGAACTTTTTAGTCAAGTTCTAGAACTTTGTTAAGTTTAAACTAGAAGCATGTGATGTCTATTGTTCTGTTCTACAGGAATGCAAGAAAATAACACACTTTATGATTGAACATAACAAATAAATCCAAAGTCTCAACGTTCAGGCAACATGACAACACTGGATGCAAGACAAATAAGTATTGACGGAGGATCAGGGAATGTGATCAGGGAATTATAAACATTGACGGAGGATCAGGGAATGTGATCAGAATTAGCAACTTTCTTAGGAACCTTCTTTTATTTGTGTTAATCCGCCGTGTGCGTGGGGAGGTCAAATCATGGAGATGTCTTGGCGACACAGACTTAAAAGCGAGGTTTATCCAGATAACAGTACTTTGGATACAGAACGTTCTGGTTTCAGGACAAGGAGAACATTAACAAATTCATGATAAGTCTTTACATTTTGTACCACCTTAAATAAAATAAAAAATAGTCAGACTCCTCGGCCCCTCCTTACACGCTGCTCCATTACAAGTGTTGTCTGTAGAACTGTAGACCGAGAATGGAACTATCATGTTTGTATCGTTAGTCTTCTGTGCAGCCTGCTCCAGTTGTCCAGTGAGCCGTAAGTCAATATTCTCTATTTCTGCAGCTACAACAATAGCTGTTTGTATGTTTTACAAAACATATATCAACACGTGACTACGACACAACACACGTGATCTTATGTCATTGTACTTCGACTAGCATTCCCGGATGTTATGTTATCGTTACCAACATGAGACAGTTATCGTTACTAACATGAGCCAGTTTCCACAGTTTCTCCACATTCTATTCACAGTTACAATAAGTTTTATTATATTTATATTTAGTTAAGAAAATAGAAGCTATTAGAACATGTCGGGAGTGCTAATTCCTAGATATGTCACTTAAACTAAATTTGTCACTAAAACTGAAATTCTCGTAAAGCATTCTAAGCGCGAATTGGAGGTAGAGATAGTGACTGGTGTGGCACTAAGTATATTGTACATTGTATGATATTGAACAATGTATTAAAATATGGAAGATGAAACAAGTATATTTATTGCAAAGAATACCAATTACCCAATGCATGATACCGAATTGTATGATGAACAATTAAGGGAGAGAGTGTATACATATAGTACACTCCTATGCTTCAAAGACCAAAGAATTAAATCATGCCAATGAGTCTTTATTGTAACATACTATCTCTGTCGATATGCCGCGAATTAATTATGTGTACATTGCATTCATAATTACGTACGTGACATTTTAGTTTACGCTCCCCTCCAATAATCATCATCTCGACAATTTTGTTAGAGTTGGCACTCTGCTGATTTACTTACACAGTAAGCTATAACTATTAGAGTATCAACTATCCTGGATAGTGGATTAACTGGATAGTCTATCCAGTATATTTTCTCAGCAAAAAACCTACAGTAACCATGTAACAGTTGTCTTTCTGAAACCTACTTACCATGGACCAAAATAGCAGTATTCACTTTCACTACAGCAAAAACAGTAAGAGATTGTTAAATTCACCAGAGAAGAGATATTTAAGCTGGCGAATCTGTAACTAACAAACTAACAAGACTCTGTAAATTCTCAAAATCAGGAACCTTTTTGTCGAAAGTAAACTTCCTGATGTAGTCGATAATCCCAATCACAATCTTGTCCCCACACATTCCCACTAGGAGAGAGTAGTCTATAATGGACTGCGCAGCAAGGAACGCCGTGTCGCAGTTGACCGCTTCGCGCAGGAAAGTTTTGGAGTGCGGGCGAAGGTAAACCGGGTGGTCCACTATGTGGTGGAGGTAGTTTTCATCTAGTAGCACTTCGTCCGCTTCTTCAGCTAGTCTGTTTCTAGCACTGCCCTGTGGGTTTGTGAGTCGTGATTATCCAGCATGGTACATTAACCTTTTCGGAGTTATTGTTTATATTTTATAGATTGAGTTTGATGTGGCCAATCAACAAAAGATTCAATATAACAAATGTTATGGTTCGTGAATCTGCCCATTGAATTATCGATAGTTACAATTATTGTTAACACTACGGATTTAAAATTCATTTAGTGAAAATACATTGCTGTTGAATAGCAGCCAATAATTATGAATTATACATTTCTAAAGATCTATGTTAATTAACTGTGTGTGGGAAAGTTATTTGTACGCTTCACAGGGAAAAGTAAGCATTTATACATCACAAAAATATATAGTCGAGTCCTCATTGAACATCGTGACCGTTATGTACAACAGTCCGTCATATGTATATACTAATAGCTGGATAGCAACCTTTACAGTTTAATAATATAAATTCATCTAGAACGTGCCATTAGTGATTAAAAATAGTATATTTGAAACAACTTCTTTGCTCCTGCACAGACAGGCAGACAGACAGGCAGACAGACAGGAAAACAGACAAACCTTAAGATCGTAGACAGTACTAGGATTAACTCCATAGAATATATTCTCCATGATGATAACGTCCTGTTTCATGCTGACTCCCGTATACGTGTTATTGAACCCCACCGTACAGGCCCCAATAATCTTAGCCAACAGTGTAGGTCTCTTATCAATACTATCCGTCACATACTCTACATAGTTTGGCATGAACATGAGGAGCGCCTGAAGTTCCAATCGCGACATCTCCTTGACAACCCAGCGGTCGTCCTGGGTCTTGCTGAAGGCAAGCCCGGACTTGCCGCCCTTGGCGCGCCACTTGTTGCAGTAGGAGAGGGAGTGTATAAAGTCGTCCAGAGCCTCCCCGGGCATAAGGAGGTTCCGGAGTTTGTCGAACTCAGCCGCGAAATAGACCTGGGATATTAAATATTAAACAGTTAGAGGAGGTTATTGACTTGGTTTAATGTAATTTATATAACTTTTCGCATTGGGCATGGTGTGAAAATTATAAGGGTGATATTTGATTAACTATGGTTTATAATTTTATGGGGAACAATGATAAAATATGGAAATGGTGCTAATAAGCCTATTCATTTCAGCCCCTTAACATGCTTAATATACAAAACCGAGTTATTTTGCACTGTGTGAAGAGAAATCTGAACTTAGAAGGGGCGTTAATGGTCATCCTTGCTAAAATGCCACGCCGTATATTGAATATTATATTCCCGAATGTACATTACTTTGAAGTACAAATTAGAGTGGTCGGCAAAATTGCATGATTTTGATTGTGCGTAAAGTGACACACAAATTACACGCACATATTAGTAACTTATAGGACTCTAATTTTGTGGAGCTGAAAATAGACCATGACATACAAGCTTCTGCTATACAGCTAATACAGTGACTACTGGAATATAAATTAAACGTATGATGTACTTTAAGTACTTTAAAATCACAATGAATATGGCATGAGCATATTAGATATGAATACTGTCAATTGGACATGATTTGAAAAATTGAAGGAACATATTATATTCCGATTTCTTGACTTCTTTGAGACTTCAGTCTCTATAAGCTGAAGGAATGGGGAGTTTCCCTCATAACAGGTTCCGAATCTTTAGACCCAAAAGAAGGCAAACCCGCACATCTCCTTGAAATTAAAAAACTTTCCAGCTCGAAGTCAATTACTCTAGTACATTACAATCCCAACAAAACACAATAGAAAAACCCGCCCCTCACCTTACAATAGAACTTGGTAGGTCCATCCTGAAAGTCGACATCAATATGATTAGACTTGTTGATGACGTTCTCCTCGCCCAGGATCTGATCCGTACTCTTCTCCCTTCTGTGTGACATGTAGGAGGGTTGTTGCTTGTTGGCTAGACTCCCAGGCTCGGTACCGGGGTGGTCTCCTGAACCGTTACTGGTAACTGTTAGCCAGTGTCCTACCTGGAGATTATATGCAGTGTGATCAGTGAAGTTATGTGACGGTTATACCTCCTAATGTAACTGCATCTGGCAGTGTATTCTGGAATTTAGTCATAAACTGACAAGTCGGCAAGTCGCCGTATCTAACGACAAATGGTAGAAATCATGGATATTGTAGAAATATTGTACCACTCGGCATTCTCTTGTTTATAACTCACCTTATCCTCCACTTCAGGAAGAGTTCCACTCGAGTAAGACTTCAGGTTAGATGTCCTTCTGGAGGATGGAAAGGAGCTGGGGCCCTGATCGGAGAGGTTCAGTGTGCTACTCCCTGGTTTCAGCAGCTGCAGCTTCGCGCGGTATTGCTCACACGACAAGGCGTACGCGATGATGCTCGTGAAGTGTTTCTCGTTGACGAGGACGGTGGGACGCGAACCACCAGTCAAATGGTGATGTTCTTCTATCGGGAACAGTGGCTGGGGAGGGTGTTGAGTTAGAGTTCTAGTAGGAGGGGTGGATGGGGATTTAGGGAATAAGTAAAAATTGAAAAGTTCAGGGATGGCTGTACAGTTTATATATATTACTATATTAGTATTTAGAGAAACCTCGTAGAGTAGATAATGAAATCTCACCATACCCAGATAAAACTTACCTATCTTCTTTGTTACTACTTATAACACAAAAATTCACCTCAATCTTCTTGTAAGAGTCAGTGAGAGCTTTGAAAAGTTTCTTAGTCCCGGACGCCATCTTGCTTAACCTGCTCTCCTGCCTGATATCTCCATCTACTTTAGTGACACAAGACTTCTCCAGGACCCCGCCACTCCCGTCAACACACAAACAGGTCTCTGTTTTCTTCGTAGAAAACAAATCGTCAACAGAACGGTGGAAAGCGCTAGGATTGTTGAACGGTTTTGACAACATTTCGTCCCTTAAGTCCAGGTAACCGTCCGAACGTACACGCCGGTGCGACTTACAGATCCGTTTGGAAACTTTAGGAGAGAGAGTGGAGGGTGAGTCGTCAGGTGTGCTGCTCAGCATCTCGGAGGAGGCGTAGTTTGCTGGTTTGGACTTGGGTTTACGCTTTATGTCAGCTAAGTACTTGTTCCAAGTGTCGATAGAGAAGACCAGGTCGCTTTGTAGCCGGTAGATCAACCTCCGGACTTCTATCGGAGACCGGCTTAGGTCAGAGGTTATGTCTGTCAACTTCTGTCTGAATGTGGTGTCTTCTGTTGCTAACTTTGTTTTGGAGTCCTTTAGTATGTTCTCTTCCAGACCAGAACAAGCTTCAAGCTTTTCGTTCACTGCCTGGGAAAATCGTAGATTTTTAGATAACATCCTCAAAATCAGTTAATTTCTTTCTAAATTTTGCAATGAAGATCTTAGATAGGTAATATGACCAAACCTTATTAAAGATAAATTAGAAAACACGACAGTTTGGGGGTTACTGTATATATAATACTTTAGAAAAACGAATTATCCAAACCTTTAACGCTGAGTTAATCTTGGTTACAGTCTCATTCAGCAACACGCCATTAGATACGTTGATATCAGTGAACTTATCCTCAAAGTTATATCTCGAAAAGAGCGGCACGACCTCCGTGATCTTGATGTCATTGCGAGTAAAACAGGCTACCATGTTGCCCAGAGCAAAGAAATTGGTATGATACCGGTGGTAGGAGTGAGGACAGGGACCCCGCACAAACAGACAATTCTCGTAGAACTTCAGCTCGAGAAACTTGGCGAAGGAGTAGTTCCACGTTTCCTTGGAGACGATGGTGATGTCCGACATGTAAAGACACTTGGTACACACGCTCCAAGTAATGGGCGTGTTACTGACGCTCTCTATTACTGACGACAACTTACTCATCTTGAGGTTTACACTCTGTCCGTTGTGGACGAACCGTCTCTCGTGGTCCACTATGTCGGTTTTACAGCACTGTTCTGGACACTGGTATGTGCTTTGGTAACAGTAATCTCGCAGGAAAAGACCAAGAGTCAAGTCGTTTTTACCGTAGAATTGCATGCTAAGAGACCAGGGGCTGATACAAGGCTGTGGGTGGTTGAAGGACTTGACTGAAAGAGAGGAGAAGAGTACAAGTAACTTCTGGTGATGGTAAAACTCCAGAAAGTCGATGTCTTTGCCCTTGAGGTTTTGCTCGAAACGGGACTGTATGTGGCATGGAGCCTCAGGATGACACTCTTCACCGACCAGAGAACCACTGTTACTCCTCCTATGATCCTTCTCAAACTCCCAATAACCGAACGCTCTATAAAACGCTAAATCGTCAGCAGAGCAGGAGGTGATAACAGGTCTAGTTGGAGAGAGTGAGTGTCCGAGATCGGTGCGGTTCCCGTTTTGTTGGGTGTTCTGTCCAGCTAACGGATCTGATGTCTTGGAGGGATCAGGTGTCAGCAGTTGAGCACTGAAGTAGATCATATCATCAAAGTAATTCCGTGTCGGACACTTGCTACCTTCCTCTGTACAGAGATATGGGACGGAAGGTCTACAGAAGGGCGTGACAGAGAAGAGAGTGTTGTTGACCATATCCTCTAAAGCCTTATCAGCATCAGTAACAGCAAGATAACCCGACATAGACCCATCCTCGGAGATGTCATCATGATCAACAACACCAGACACAACAGAAACTTTGCTGTTGGAGGGACTGGTCCCCAGAAACAGGACATCACTTCCACTGGTACTACCAGGTAGAGAGTGTGGATAGTCCGGTACTAGAGACAAGGACGGACTGTTGTGACCGTTAATGTTGGTGTTGGAGTGACTGACGAAGGTTGGAGCTTCTGATACCTGACTGTTGGATCGTGTCCTCCCAACCGGATCTCGCCAGGTTAGTCTGCTCTTTTTGAGGTAGTTGAACTCCAGTCGGCGGTTGTAAAGTGCGTACAAGTAGTACATGGCTACTTTCTTCACTTTCTTGAGAACAAGTTTATTTTCCCCACGTAGCAGGATGGTTTTAGTCAGATTTTTGTCGCAACCGTTAAAGAAAAGCAGGGGCTTGCTTGCTCCACAAAATCCTTTCATAAATTCAGCTCGGAAATCTTTACAGTGTCCAAGTTTGTTCTTGGATGAGTTGTTGGATTCGTCAGAAGCAGGAATAAAATTGACATTTTCAAGGTTCTGAACAATGTCACCCTGGAGACAGCGAGCTATCTTCTCTATCTGACCTTGCTTTAGGTTGAGGATCAGTGTAATGCCTTTGTTCAAAAGTTCATCTTTAGCTATCTGTGAAACAGACTTCTCAACTATCAGAACATCTGGTTCGAAAGAGGCAACACGACTCACAACCTTGGTCAGGAATTCTTTCTCCTGTAAAAACACTGGATTCAACGAGGTCAGTTTGTTTAGGACCCGCTGATAAGAAATTGACCCATACAGCAGCATGATCTTGGGGTTACCGATCCGACTCTGCATCTTCTTGTGAGCAATCGTCTTGGTACAAACATATCCGTCAAGTATACAGGATTCTTTGGGCTGTCCGTGTAGCTTCTTGAACTTTACATACTTCCTTATGTCCATTGAGTCTCCACTCATTGGGTTAGGCGTAACATCATTAGCAGCCTCTCCCACGAGTTTCTTCAGGATAGCTCGCCATGAAGTGGAGATGTGTTCCTTGTCGATCAGAGTGTCCAAAATAGCATCCATGTGATCATCGTATATGCCAGACAAGTTGGAGGCTTTACGTTCTGTGCTATCTCGGATCGAAACTTCCAGCTCAGGAACTTCTCCGAATGGTGGAATGTTAAGGTTTGGGTTTGGACTTTTTTCTTGCTTGATGCAATGTTTCAGTATCTCAATCCCGTAATTTTCAGCGTTTTTCAAGACATCTGAACCAACTTGTTGTTCACTCTTCAGAAATATCTTAGCAGTACAGTTCATAGAATCTATTATCCGATTAAGTTCAAGTCCCATTGTATCATCCAGACTCTGTGAAGTGTTTAAAGTTGCTTCAGAGCTCTGCCAGTACTCCTCATCCAGATCCTTATCCACGTCCACATGAACGAAGGAAGTAACACTCCCCGAATTGTGAATATCGAAACTCTGACTGCTAGCCTTCGCCTCCTGGACCATCCTATGTATCCAATTGGTAGAGTTCTTTTCCGGTTCTCTCTTTATCTGCTCGTACAACATCACCGTATTTTCGTTGTAATCGTCTTTAGGCCCCACCTTGAAGATGTTTCTAGCAGGATTTATTGGCTCCAAACGGCACGTCTCTACCCAGTCTTGCAACATCGCAGCGGCTTCCTCTGGCTTCTGAAGGTGTTGAGTTAACCAAGTGAGGATGTCCCCCTCGTGGTATGTTTCCGAGAAGTATCTGAGTCTGTACCAGGAGGGTTGTACTGGAATTGTTGAGTTGGGTGATCTGAACAGACTCCACATGAAGTGCTGGTTTATCTTCTTCACATCCTCATCCTTCAGCTCCTCCTGCAAGTTTCTTCGTCACTTTTTCTGCATAGCAGTAATTAGCATTAGCAGGTCATGAAATGTGGTATTAGCAGGTCATGAAATGTGAAATTCTACCTATACAAAAGGTAGAGCCGGGAAAGCGCACCAACTGATCCTAACTCAGTATCCCAATCTCATTGCCTATTGTTTACATGCACTAAAAGGTCCACCTTCATTTCTAAGTATTAATATGATTGAGTTGAATGAACTTGAAAACATAATCATGTTGGAGAGGATCCTAGGTAAGCTTAGCTACCAATTATACTCAAATACAGTGGCAATGTTATGATAAGTTTATGAAGCCTCTACATTATGAAAACCAAGTATATGGCTGCCCGAAAAATAAAATGCAAAAGTATATATAATAAATTTTTGAGTTTTCATTCAGAATCATCCTGAGCGATGCCGCATATTTTACCTAAACTGAATTAAACCTGTAGAAGATCGCTGAAAGGATCGGCTAGGGGAGTTTCAGGATCGCTGGATCTATCCAGAGTTGGTGAGGAGAATATCAGACCCTTGTTGGTGTTCGATCTCTTCCTCTCGACCTTCTGATGTTTAGACTTGGACTGCAAACAGTACTTACACACACGCAGCTGTACCTGAGAGTAAAAGTGTTCTCTTTAATCATGAGTCTTGTGAGAGGGGCAGTGTGTGTATGACTCAGGTTTCTATTTTAGGAGGTAAGTTAAAGTGTTGTACAATAGCAATAAATTTCTTTGTTTATTATTGCGGTGGAGCAAAGCTTCAGTGAACGATCACACATGTACAAACACGCACACGCATACAGGTCACAGACAATGAAACATACATACAGACTCACGAACATCCAAACAGATAAGCCTGCTAGCAACACAGACTTTCATAATTACAAGCACACATTTTAGTATTGCGAAACAATCTATAATCATGATAATAGCGGGGTTCTATAATCATGATAATAGTGGTATCGATTATAGTACATTTACACTATTATAACAATGTAGCGATAAAATGTAGACAATTTCAGTAGCCGAGCCAAAGATTTGACACGTGCGATATTAGACCTTGACTTAATTCTAATTAATTCTAATTAATTCTAATTAATTCTAATTAATTCTAATTAATTCGCGATTAACACAATAGTCGTCGATACAAATACTATCTCATTATTTAAACAATTACATAATCACATGATATTCCAATTACAAAATGAGTCATTTCATAATCACCACGTTACCTCGGCGTCTCCGTAGCCAGCTATTTTACCACTGATGACGTCACTGCAACAATCGTAGCAGAAGATCTGACCGCATAGTCGACAGTGGTGCCGTCTTTTGAAGGTCGTAAACAGGATCCCACATTCGTAACATTCCTGTGTGGTTACCATGGTTACTATTATATAACTAATGTATACGTACAGTGTACACGCTACTACGTGTACGCTAGTAACCATGACATGCGTCTCTATGTACGTGAGCTATGTACGTGAGAATGTACACCTCAGTAACCATGCCCCCAAATGTCTCTCGACTACGTCACGTGTTTAAGGACAGATTGCAGCAGTGCTCTTAGCGAAACTGACCCGACAGGTTGCGCTTTCAATCTCATTATTTAGAAATTCTATACGCCATTTATTTGTAGAGCTAAAGGAGGCCCAGCCATTTCAGATGAGGGAGCTGGCTGAAGTTAGTTATAAGCGAGAAATCATGGAATTACACAGGGAGCTGGCAACGTTAAAGAAGACTAGGAATCACCGCTAGTTGTTATTAGTATTAGGCAGCGGCTAAGGGTATAAAATGAAAATATCTCTATCATTATGCATAACACACACTACATAACAAACGTACACACTCCCTCATTATCATACACCAGGGGTCAAGAACCGCGTTACTATTCATAACTTCATAAAACATAACACCCACCCTAAGAGTTAAAGTTAAAGTTAAAGTTAAAGTTAAAGTTAAAGTTAAAGTTAAAGTTAAAGTTAAAGTTAAAGTTAAAGTTAAAGTTAAAGTTAAAGTTAAAGTTAAAGTTAAAGTTAAAGTTAAAGTTAAAGTTAAAGTTAAAGTTAAAGTTAAAGTTAAAGTGAACGAGAAAATGAACGTGAGAGTGAAAGTTAAAATGAAAGTCAAAGTCAAAGTTGTGTTTTAGTGATAGGGAAAGTCAATGTGAAAGTGAAAGTGAAAGTGAAAGTGCATTATGTATGAGGAATCCCTATTGGATGGTAAATGGTAAGTATCAAATCTTATATTTTTTGAAGCATTTAATTCAATTCGCCGGGACCTAAATGTCTGGTGAAGTTCACGGCGTGTCGTAATAGTTTACTAAAGCATTTTTTGTTGTGAAGCACTGCTAATCTTTCTTTGGCACCTTATGTGTACTTACGTAAGTTTACTAGTTTACTACTTTACTTTACTACTTTACTTTACTACTTTACTTTACAACTTAACTACTACTTTACTACTTTACTTTACTACTTTACTTTACTATTTTACTTTACTACTTTACTACTTTACTACTTTACTTCTCAACTATTTTACTAGTTTACTACTTTACTGCTTTTATAGATACCTACTATAAAAATATGATATAAGTCTCTGTTATCCTCTTCAAATGGCAGTTCTTTTATCGTCATGGAATTGGAGAAGGAAAAACGGTTACAGCATATCATAATGAACATTATCCTCTCCTTCTATTTGGATTTGTATTTGTTACACCTGTACCCAGGCTCTTACAGTTACAGTCTCTTTAAACAGAGAACGTACTCATTTAAGCCTCAATCACGGTTTCCCGGTCATTCGGCTTAGTCGACAAAAGAAGTTTACATAGGCAAATGCCTTTAGCGCACTCCTCAAGGATTGGCTAATCCTTCTATATGGTGTAAAATTTTGGTGCAATACAGGATAATCACTTGAAGATTCTTATGCACTTTGAGGTAATCGAGAAAGTAATCTAAAATTATTGGTATAGGTGACTAATGATCTACAACGTTTGCATTTTAATTTTTGCTGAGTCCTCGCGTCTTCAGCAACAACATAACACACCATAATACGGGAATACACTGAAACATCGGAAATTCTCGTACATTTTTCTTAAAAAGCAAACATGTGATTTAAATTATTTGTCAAAAGAAAACAAAACTAACTTTACACTGATCGTCAGGCATCCAGTACTTCTTGAAGTCGTTAGAAGAGTCAGAGTCGTGTTTAGAGACGGGAATGTTGACGGCTCTACCTCCAGACTTCGTGAACATGCTCTCGAACGGAGTCACCTGACACAACATACAGTTTGTACAAGGTTGTGAAACAAATAATAATTCAAGAGATTATAGAGTCACCTGACACAACATACAGTTTGTACAAGGTCGTGAAACAAATAATCGAGATTAGAGGATAACACAGTATAGAGAGAAAGAGAGTAGTTTTGACGTTTGTCACACGCATTTAGAATCTTGTCACATGTTAAGGAGTTAAACGTGCAGACAAAGTGGTTGCGACAAATATTCGAGAAAATCCGACAATTCAACTAGATCAATAGCAAAGCTGGACTGGTGTGACTGTTTATATAGTTTGCGATTATTTATCGAGAAGCTAGGGTTCAATAACAGTCTGAATAATGCCAATCAGCTGAAATATATATTGCCTATCAAGTATCATGATAATGGAAAGTTTAGCCTATTCAGTAAAGCATCAGCTGAAATAAATATTATCCATCAATTTTAGCCTATTCAGTAAAGCATCAAATTTGAATATTGCTTCTACACAAGACTAGACTTTGTCGTTACACTGTAGGATTGACACAACACCTACAAACTCTACAATAGTTTCAGTTTCACTCTAACTATAAAAACCCCGAACTATTGCGCAACAAACCTTGCGAACTTGACTGGGCGTGTCACTTGCTGGTTCTCTTAGAGGCGCTCTTGTTGCCACGGCAACAGGATCCCCTGTCGCCCCTGAACTTCCACTTCCATTGTTGGAAGAGGAGTTGCTGCTGGGCCGCACAAAGTCGAGGAAGTATTTTAGGAATGTTCCAGAACTATCCGGGGAGGCCCCCCTGTCAAAACTTGTCAACTCATTTGGATTTGAGTTAACAGTGTAGTTCGTCATACATTTGTCTACTACCTAAATTAAATGCAATGGTGGGGTTAGAACTCTATTCATTTTATCAGGAGTATTGTTGAGTAGGAATAATTGCATTGCTCATTTCTTGGAGAAGAAAAATTGTGCATTAAATATTCATCTTGAAGTTCTAGAAATATATGATTCAAGAAAAATAGATTCTTTATAAACATGTTTAGCTTAGTAAAACCACGACTGTGATAAGTTAAATAAAACTAGAAATAAATAAATTAACTGTATAAAAACAAAATGATGAAAATTCTATTCAGTTTCTAGCGGAAAACTCCTGGTTAGTAGAGGTCGTCTGAAGAAGGTTGAGACAATTATTCTGCCATAAGCATCTCGAATATCTCTCCACAATCCTTGGCTACTAACACTCCGGCTCCGAACCAGAACAGGTTGAGGGCGATTTTCCTGCAGCACGAAAATTAATGTTACTTAAATCGAGCTAGATCAGATAAATCTATAGTATAAGTACAGTGCTTCTGACGAGGCCATGTGTCAGAGAACAATAACAAGGAGTTAGGAGATGTTAAATATGTAGTTGATTTGTCGATGATTGTTATGATGATGCTCTCCTGCTCCGATTATAGATAATAAGTTAGAAGAATGGAGATGAGGAGTTGGTCCAATGGAGAATGATGTCTCGACTCTCAATAATACGCAGCGACAAATGAATAGTACCAACTTAATGTATCAAACATTTCTCGAGAGACCGTAGTATCATCATCAGCTATATCTATTGTGCTATTGTATCAGATACAAGCTATCATTTCACAAGAAACATCCGCACATATCTAGGAATAACATGATATTGCTACAGCTATGTAATTATTGTACTAAACACGTGCACATTTCACAATCAGCTCAGCACACACATACAGACAGGCACACCGATTACAGAACTTTCGGTTTCATTTCATGTAATGAGAACAATGTGCCTTCCATCCAAGTGTCAGTTTACAAAGTGAAAGTAGAATTCCAACTTAGACAATAATATATGTAACCGTACACGAGAATACACCTCAACACATACAGAACAAATTGAATCATACAACCCGAGTATCGCAGGTACAGAAACGCACACACAGAAAGAAACAGAAACGCGACATGTAAGGGTATCGGGAGATATAAAATGGCACGTACAAGCTGTACATACCTCCTGAAGGGGTTAGTGTACACACTGCAGACTGTGTCTTTTATCTGGGTCAGTTTGGACTTCTCCTCTGCCATGGTATCTAATGTGGGGAGTTGTGTGACTCATTGTTGTGTTTATTTCGTGGGCGATGAACTGATTTATATAGATAATCTCGTGTGTCGTGCGGGAGGGGTTGTTTTGGAACTAAGCACAATTCAGGTAGCTGGTAGAAAACTACGATTTATGTAACATAATCATGTAACAAATATCTGATTAAAATAACCAAATGAATATGCAACAGTATGATCCAACTTAAAGATTGCACGATCAGTGCGATTGGTTGATTTAAAATAAACTCGTGACTAGTGTTTGAAAATGAAACCTCCTCAGAATCATGTGTACATCATAAAATTATGACACCAATCAAAGTACAAACGTGTATAAATTAAAAGTAAATTTACGATATCAAAGTAGCGAGGCTAAGGTTGCAGCCAAGAAAATGTTTCAATAGCTTGATAAAACTGAGTTTGTTCAGTAACAGACAAAGTCTAGGACTTTTACTTCGTTGCATCTCAAAACAAGGCTTTTCGAATTTTAGTTGCGTAATTTTAGTTAGTATTATCCAGTCCTTAACTTCAGAAGAAGGGACCTCATTAAGATAATTAGGTACGGAGATACAGTGCATTAGGTGTCATACTTGAATATAATTGGTAGAAAAAGGTTAATTGTAGTGAAAGTCTCATTACTCTAGGACCTTTAGGTGAGGCCCCAACTGCCCGCGAAAGTGGCAGTGTCCCATAATCCCGTTTCCCGAACTTCCCAACATCCTTGAGATTGCAATTGTCAGATATTTCAAGAATGGGATTTACTTCATCGCCAAAAGGAGGTTCAGATCATATATAACGCAATTCAATTTCTGAATTTGAATTTCTCGTCCATACTTTACAATCACCTTTCTTGTCAGTGTCACAGTTATTAGCAAAGTTGAAGTTAAGAACGGTTACTTTATTGCACATGATAATTAAGTGTGAAGGTTTTCTCGTTATTTTCCAATGCTTAACTTTATCTAATGGAACATCACTGAGGTATCTCTCTTTATATTCGTTCGCTGTACATCCCCGAATTATATAACTCCAACGATTCCCAGTTGGATTTTCCGATCTCATTGCAAAGTAAGTATTAGGAGAAGGTTGTCCATCATCAAGTATAAATTCATAATGAATATAAATTCTTTGCATGAAAGTGTTATCAGTAGTTATCAAATGTACTGTGTCTCCAAATATCAAAGGGTACTTTTTATGTGAAATGACCTGTACCCAGCCCCGTTCAGGTTCCAAGTCAGGTTGTCTGCAATTACATGATACCTCGGAAGACTTTTCATCGTCACTGTATTCACTATCACATTCCTCAGTAATTTCTAAAGCATCAATATAATTGGAACAGCTGAAATCGCCTTTATTTTTCGTAAAGTTCTTTATAACTTCTGAAACTTCATGAGAATCGGACACTTCCGATATTTCTATTAGCAAGTCTGCAGTATTCTTAAAAAGAATTGGAAAATCCTTGCAAAATCTCTGAAGGTTTAATTTTTGCAAGAAATAAAGGGAATTTTTGTCAAGGCTCTCACACTTAAGGTTACTGGATAAATGTGACATAAGGGGAATTATTAACATGTCGAAGTTGTTTCCAGCAACAGCAAGTGACATATCAATCTGGCGTAAGGATCGTTCTGAGAAATTAGCTAGGTATCTTGCAAGAAACATTGCCCTTGACAAATTTGACGACATCATGTTTTTCAAAAAACACCTGACATAGCAACTCTGTTTCAAATTATAATGAGCTCGGCTAGCAATCTCACAAGCAAACAAAACTTCGTGGTACGAGTTGTTCTCATAGTTTAGAACGACACTTTTATAAAACCTCAAGCACCTCTTAGTCAACCACGACACCTCAAACACATGAGCCATTTTGTTGACATCCTCAATTATTTGTTTCTCCAGACTCTCCACCTCCCCTGTATACAAACTCTCGACAAAACAGTCCACTGCTTCCTTTGTAAAGTCATCCATCTCCAGAGATGACTGAGTAAGGTTTGTAGTGAGGTTATCTATAACAGGACTGTTTAGAGACATGATCATGGAGTTTGTCTTTATTTCCTGTCCGTCTCTGAGTTTCAGTACCAAGTTTCCGTGTACTGGCGAGTTTATGTGTTCTCTTCCAAAGTCAGCAGGCACTCTGATCTTTGGAGCCATCGTCTAGTAGAATTAACCTTCATGATGAAGGTCAGGCACGTTAATGATTGATCACATTAGATTACAAGAAACGAATACATGCAGTTTAAGTACAATAAAAGTTATCTAACGACTGATTGAACGATTTGGATTCTATAAATGTTTCTCACTGCATAGTGCATGATGCACTCATATGATATCATGCAGTTAGGACTTTTAAATGAGCACCGAAAATGTTGTAAGATTTTAGTGATTGCTACAACAGTTTTTAATCGATATTTGAGGGACAATCAATACTTCATCAATCACATAATGCAGAAACAATATACCTAAATGACAAAGAAAAATGCTGATCTGCTCAAAGATGTTCCTCACCTGAAACGTTCTTCAACATTTACAATACACTTTTCTGCCCTAGAAAATGATCAGCACGACAAAATGACTATCAATCAAACTGATAAAAAAGGAAATGACATAAGCAACTTATAACAGAACGCCTGCTAAAGTTCATGTCGGCTAAAAAATAAATTCTGCTAATAAAAGTGTTCAAACAGAATCAGGTTGTTATTCAAAAGAAATAAGATTCTGCATGAAATGGAGTAGATATGATAGACTGGTCACACTTAATATCTTAATACGTTAGGTTTACTTTGTTAAGATTTGTTACTCTGTTGTTGCGGTTTGAAAAATGAAGCCCACATTATTTTACTTGTTAAATCAACCAAATATTAAATACCAGCTTTGCGTCAAACTCATAATTAGACTAGAACTATACACCGATTATCGTACACTAGAAAACCTACCCAGCAAGATTCTCACATACCCTCTCGATCTGGTTTAGGTTCAAACTGTCCAAATACTCGTTGTACTTTTTAGTAAACTCGTTTATACATTTGTCCGGGTCTCCTGATACACTCGCGAAATATTCCCTTAGCTTCAGTTCAAATACGGGAAGTTTACTGATCATGACATTAACAGTGGAGTTCTCCGTGATGTTGTACGACGCAATTGTTTTCTTGTTATCCAGTTTAGTTCCTTTGTATATCAGGGTTATCTGAACTGAAGTTATGCCTAATTTTTGACTGAGTTCACGTTTTAACTCCAAAATTGTTGTCTGGTCGCTAGTTTGGAGGGAAGCGGTCCGGCCACCAATTACCTTGAAGTTAATCAACATCTTTTGAGGGGGGGGGGCAGAAGTCAGTCGTTGTTGAGTAAACGAGGGAGGTTATTGAAATTTGGTTGAAGACATTCCTATAGGAAGAACGATTAGGGGATTAGCGTCACATAGGATTAAACATAACAATTACAGAAAAATGAGGGTATCAGACAAAATCCAATGAATTTAAATAAGTTCTGTAACTCAGAATATGAATTTCCGAAATTTAAATAGTTGATAATTGTATGAGCAAAGGATGAAAGGAAGAAGCAGTAAAACCATACAATTTCAATATACAATAGAAGTTTAATATGGTTATACTATAATAGTAGGTGATATGAAGGTTTACTCACAAGATTTTACAGTAAAAAAAGACTCAATTTCAGAGTTCGCAGTACACACAATAACTGAAGAACACTATCGTCTCTATACTGTACTCAGGTACTAAATAACTGAGTGAAAAACGAATAGAACCTATCACACAAACTCTCAAAATATGAAAACTGTTTCATTATCTAAGCATGGTAGCTTATTTTTACATGTCAGCCAGGACACGAGCAGGTTTAAGAGTAAATTTGATGACAAATTAAAGCAAAATATTGATTATTCATAGCGTAAATACCATTACTCATTCACATCAGATTGATTTTTGTGTGGATCAATGGGAGAAAAATTCTATCCTGGCCATGAAAAATCATGTTTAGCCAATAAGTTTCCCTAATGCTACTTTAGCTGACTATGATGTAAGATGATATCTTAATATATCTTGTGTAACAATTTATGTATGTACATATGTACTATAATATTGTAAGGTCAAAAAAGTGACTCAAATCATCAATAGTTCCAGTATGTATAAAAGTTAAAAATTTCTTGACTATATTTGTACACGTTGTTAGTCACTTTCATAGTGCTAAAATATTTTTGAAAGATAAAAAATACCATTCAAAATAACCTTCAACGAAGTTATTAATCGTAACACTCAAACAGGAATTCAGTGTTGGACAACTCTTTATAGTGCAATCACAGTTATCGACTGTATTAATAATGTCGAACAGAAATGAAGACATCGTGCAATGGTTATGTTTTTAATCGATTAAATAATCTGTAAATTAGATGGCTTTTTTCGATCTGACATATATCTTGAAAATAAAAAATTAAAATCAATGTTATAAAATTTTGGCTGTCAGGCTTTCTGTAAAAAGGTCAAGAATCTGAAGCTTAGAGTAGAATTATTATATAATGATTTTTTGTGCCCATCAAATAATTTTAAATTCGTGCACGGCAACTGGAAAGTCAAAAATTCAAAATAATTCTACCAAAACCATTGAAATTTAACTGGTGTGATGAACCCACCAATAGCTTTACAAAGAAAGATCATGGATAGTGACTTATCATGTTAAGTTTCAACTGAGGACGATACAGAATTATGTCAATAAGTAGGTTATGGAGAGCTTACCACTATGGAAACTACTGACACAATAGGTGAAAAATAAGGACATGAAACTTGCTTTATCATCAATATTAAATTAAGATAGAAACATGGGTAAAATAATTTTTAGATGAAAAACTTGCTGCCATTGAAAACGGAAAAAAAATCCAATGCTGACAGAGGAAAATTAAGACCATTCAACTTGTGGTAAATAAGGAATAAGCGTGGTGACATCAAAACATTAAACCTGACAAAATGGAATAAGTTAGACTTGAAAAATGGACTGCCAATGAGGTAAGACCAATCAGTAAACACAGAGGTGGCAGTCAAACTACAGTCTTTTTCTCAGATGAAGAAAAGATACTGCTGCCAGGCCAGTTAGGGCATGAAAGAAGCTAAGAAAGAGTTTGGCCTGGAGTTTTGTACAGTTTCCCACATTCACAGCTTCATCTTGTAATACTTCGTGGCACACAAGCTTTTTTATGATAGAAATTCTCTCCTTTGTCTGGCTTGTGTTCTGTTGGGAGGTGTCTTTGAGCTCATCACATATTTGAGTTGCTTCATTGCCACTTTCACTTTGAACAGCAATACGTTTCTGTTCCCGTACTGCACTCTTGCACAACAACAGCAAGTTGTACATTGGACTTTCTGGATCAGGCAGAGAGTCATCTGATCGCTCACGCTTGTGAGTTTTCCAGTTGGGTCGGGATATGCTGCCTTTTACAGCACAGTCCTTCATGTTGGACTTGTTAGTGCTGCTAATGACAGCATTGACACTTGGATTTTTAGTTGGTTCAAATTGGACCACTTCATGGATTATTGTGTACTTCGAATCGAGATCGATGTAGATGGTTTCATCCATTTGATTTGCTGAGGTTTTGGTTGTCACAAACTTTGAGCCAGCTTCACAACATGTTTTAGAGAGACAATCGTTAGCCTTTAGAATGTCATCAATGGAATCTCCTCGTATATCTCCATGCTTGTTGAGATGCTTCACTTTCTGGGGGATATTAGTATTTCAATCAACATAAAGTTTTCAAGAACTCCAATTTCTATAATCACTATGTAGCATTCGAAACTATATATAATTGAGATTTTATAGCAGTCAAAGCCCATCAAAAGAGTTTTTTGAAATCGTTACACCTGTACCCAGGCTTTTACAGTTATAATAAATGTAAAGGTTGCACTAAAGATCGGATTGCATGGAACTCCGTACAGAATTGAAAGGATTTCCACTAAGTTCGCCAGGCTAGGCACAAATCCAGATCTAAGTGCAGAAGTAGTATATATATATACACATATACTTTTCCATACTTTTCCATCAGTATACTAAATTTCCTTGTCTCAAATTTGATAACACAGTACTCTTCAATCGATGCGAGAAGAGGCTCTTGGAAGATTCTAGATCTTTTAACGGAGACCCTCCTCATTTAACTCTCAATCATGATTTCCTGGTCATTCAACTGATTGGCCAAAATAAGTATGGACAAAAATCTATAAAAATTGATTGTTGTATTTTTAATACTTACCAAATTGAGAAGAGAAAGATGGGCATGCTTTTTGTGTTCATTGTAAGAAGCTTGTGTGATAAAGAATTCACAACACATAGTACATTGGATAATCTCGTTATCGTGATGAGTTGTTGCATGTCGCCTCATTGGATCTCTCCCAAAGACTTTCTTGCCGCATCTATTGCAAGAGTAAACTTTTCCGGGAGCCGACTCAGTAGGGTCATCCTTTATCACTGGTTTTACAGAGCTAGTCTTTTCAGTGGTCACCTGGTTATTTTTTGAAATGATTAGTTGTAACTGTTTCAGTTATTCCAATATTGAATTTAGTGCACAGTTCATTTACCTGTCAGTCGTAGTTTGAACAAGCATGAACCACATGGATTGATGTCGACTCATGGCATATTAAGCTAACCTTTAGCTAACATTTGCATTAAAGCATACCTTTAAAACAGCACTGCATAAACCATCTTTATCCCACGCTTTGCCTCGATGAGAAGAAGTCATATGGTCCTGGTACTGAGCGAGCTTGTCATACATGCATTCACATAAAGGGCATTTCAATTGAACTCTTTCTCGCATGTCACTTTTCTTCATGAAAGCTTCAATTTCCCCCTGCAGAAGCAAATTTTGTGCAACATCAGACACAGAAAATTTTTTCTATTTTCTCTTGACAAGCTAATCTTTGAAAGCATATCAGAAACTAAAACCTTTAATGGCTTAAACAATACATATAATAATATCCATTAAACCATATGGCATCTGGGCAAAGAATAATCGTGAAATCAGACACAATTGCAATAAAATACCTTTGGTAACAACTAACCACATCGATATGAGGAGCTTTCAAAATTGGAACAGGGCCACTGTCAGATTGCAAATGATCATCAATTAAATGAGCTTCCAGCTCAGTATGAAATGGAAAAAACTTGAGGCAGACACCACAGTCAAAAACCTGATAAATAAAGCTTTAGTCCAGAAGAAAGTTCTCTGTTTAAAATCTCATAGAAGTAGTATATAGATGGACTACTAGATGCTACTAGTATAGATACTATTAGTATAGGTAAAATTTATATCTACAGTCATACTAAGTAACAATTATTGGTTTTTATTGCATGAAGCTTAGACAGAAGACACATAAAAATCGAACATGCTTTATACTGGCCCTGTTGTGGGCTCTGTGGAGTGAACTTGAAAAGTAAATTTTAATTTAAAAAAGCAGCTGGCAACAAAAACAACTCAAAATTAAATGTACCTGAATCTGAATGTGGTGATGCTTAAGATGGTTACTGATGTCATGGAAGGAGATGAAGACTTCTTTGCACATCCCACATTTTAGGAGATTTTGTTTTTTATCAGATTTATTGTCACAAAAACTATCTGAGCTCTTTTCTTTTCTTATAGGAACAGCATCTCCTGTAAAATATATCACATAGATGATGTCTACCCACACGTGACCCGACCTCAGACATTTTGAACCAATGTTACCTACCACCACCACCACTTACACTCCTACAACCACTGTGCAATACTCGCTCCCATGCCAGAAGGACTCATCACAGGTTACATATTCTATTGGATGGCTTTGTGATCGATCTGCATCTCAGCAATTTTTCTAGTCAAGTGATTATTGCTCCCTCAAATCGACTGGTACCCACCATAGCTTATTACCATCAGCATTCAGCTAGGCTAATCATGCAAGCCAGCTGAATTCCAGAATCATCTATTCCAGAATCATCTATCCAAGTGTGCATCCACACTGAGGGTTGCTGCTTTCCCCAATGAAAGTGGTCAGTAAGTTCTGCTACAAAAAAATATATTTTTTAATAGAATAGCCTGTAGCTTAAGAATCAGAAGATAACAATAAACTCCATCAAATCTTGATTATAGTAATTTGAACTTACGGGAGTAAACTGTTCCAAGCTTTGTCCCAGGTTTTACTTTTACATCAAATCTTTGCAGCACAGCTGTACCACCATTATCCATCATCCATTGCTTATGAAATGCATTGCTAACTGAATGGCAAACGAGATAAAGTGAATGGAAAATGATAGAAAGGTATTTTGGGAAAGGGGTCACAAATTGTTCATTATTTCATGTGATAGTATTGCTCAATATTGATTGGCCGACAGCTGTACACAAATTTGCTTTCCTTTAATTTTGTGTTTTCTTAAAATTCTTTTTGGTCAATGCCTGTCACAGGATACTAAAGGTTTGAGACCCTTCCCCAGAAATACCATTCTCTATAAAACAAGGGCCAATATAAAATAATGATTCCTCCCCCCCCCCCCCCATTATAAACAATATACATGTTCATGATTGCCCAAACTCCAGCTTTTGCTTCCCTTCTTAGGGGTTCAGCTCAACTGGGATTTACCTTTCCAAACCAGGAAATACCAATTACCAGAATCAGAAATTGTTCCAAATCATAACGCTTGCATAGATTTATGACAGACAGCATGACACAAAATCTTAAAACAATTGAAAAAACTATCATAACCTCAGGTCGAGCACTTTGGACTTTTTGGACCTAGAGGGTACATTCGACAATGTAGCATTAGGCACAATATGGAAAGCACTCCACCAAAAATGCTATTCTCTAGTCATATTCAATTAAATAATAGGCCTTATTTGTAACAGATCAACCACAGTGGGACATAAATGTACCATACAAATCGTCAATGGATGTCCACTTTCACTGGAATCTATTGATAGACAGCTTGCAGTCCATCTCCAGGGAAAAGCCGAAAAGACCTCTTTAGATCTTCAGGGATTCACCGACAACCTTGCACTATTAGCCACTTACCACTATTAAAGTGTCAAAAGTTAAAGTGCTTTGATGCAATTCTCTTAGAGAGACAACACAGAAAATTTTGGAGCAATTAGCCGATGGTTAAAGAAAACAGCTTCTCAGTGAGAGCACTAAAAAATTACTAGGTGATGTTAACATGGCCAGAGGGAATTGGTGAGACCAACCCTCAAAACACTCCAGGTGGACGACACTGACATTGAGGGAATGATGCTTGACAGCAAACTCTTGTGGAAGGAATGCATCAAACAACAAGAATTGCAGCCGCCTTCATTGTGTCTAGCGACCGTTTAATTTCCCGTATCATGCATTCACTTATTGTTATTACAATTTGCCGAATGAGGAATCGAAATTCACAACTTGCATTTACAAACCACCAACTAGACTTAATTTCAGTCAATTCTATTGTTCAGTAGGTGTAAGACGCACGAATTAATGAAGCCGTAAGTTGCAAGATTTAAAAACTACACGCTGCACACGCAAAGTTTGAACACAATCGCGCATTTCTTTCATTGCTTATTTTGAATATCTTGAGTCTGCATGATGTCGCCATTATTATATTTTATATGCGAACTTTATTCATAATACGTTGTATTTATACAAATGGCGTGATTTAGTCCTCAATTCAAATTGCCCGCCTGAACGTTTAAAATCGTGTCACATTCATTTTTAAATCTAGGTTATCACTTGACAAATTACTAAATAAAATTTGATTTAAAAGAATTTTGATCATATCTCTTGATTGATCGTACATCTTGTTGAAATTAGAACAAATAATTGAGGTAATTATGTAAAAATTGCATAATGAGAAGTACATTTTTCGGCCTGAGGCAGTTAACACCTATTATCCTTTTCGTACATAATCTGAACCTACCTAATACACATGATTAAGTTTGATAAAGGAGTATGCGCGCGGACGTACGGACATACGACACATTATCCCGATCTACGCTGTCAATTGTTTTGTACTTCTAGTGCATGTGCACAAAACGTATCGAAACAATCTTGCCATTTGAGCCATTTGGGCCCAAATGGCAAGATATGGGAAAATACAAGACCAATAGCTCTCCTGCATGGGTCCAATATGTTAGCCTGCATTTGCGTGCGTGCTGCTCAAAATTCGGACAGGTCGCCAGGCAGGCAGCTCGCTAACGCTTGTACAGCACGCACCCGCCCAACATTTTATTGCTGGAGAGAATTATATTCGCTATGAGTGAGGGTCGAACAAAGTCAAACAAGCTTACACAATGAACTGGCGGCCAGTCCGAATTTGGAGCACACATACTGGCATGCTGTTTTAGCAAAATATGTTACTAGGTGTATTGTCGCGGTGATACCGTACCCGACTCACGCAGCTAAAGCTGAACGTTTCGTTAGAACGTTAGACGGATATAATCTCGTCAACTAGGTGTAAAGTTCTTTTAATACTGGTCGTACTGCAACTGGCCACTGGCGGTTGGTTCTTCAGGTGGGACTTGCTTCGTCGATGCTTTCTTATCGATTCTCTTAAAATAATCAATATGTAAAATAGAATTTTCGTTTCCCCAAGTTGTCTTTAGCTTTTCCTATATTTTGACTATGAAAAACAAAATAAAATTACATGGACACTGATTATCAAAAGGCTGTGGATTTGGCAAATGGTCGTGATCGTAAAGTCGGCGAAAACGTGATAAGTCTAATATAATACAAAGAGGATTGGAGAAGCCAGCAACATTAATAGTAGGGTACCAATGAAGGTCCCGCGGAATCCTACGCTGGCCCCAAAGAAGTTTACAAATAGTTTGTCGCGGTAATACCCGACTCACGCAGTTAGAACGGTAGACGGACATAATCTCGTCAACAGATAGTCAAAAGTGACGTATGAAATGATATTTCGTTACAGGCGTAATTTGCAGCACATCTCTTAGATTTTCTTCCACTCATCATTGAACTATAGACATGAAATTTTTAAGGCATTATATTTATATTAGTTGTCTGACTTTGTCCGAACCTCATTCAAAGCGAATAAAATGACGCAAAGGGTGCGTGCTATTGTACGAGCCGCAACATGACCTGCGGAAAAGCAAAAGGGCTTTAGTTATATATATCAGCAAAATTGCATCAGTAAAATGTTGTACAGCAAAGTTAAACAATTAATTTGCCAAACTCCATCAGATTTGCTCTAACCAGAGCTCTTACGCGCGTGCGTCGCGCGTAGCAGCCGCGCGCGCCGCGTAGCAAATACGAAAGTACATCCGCCTACTGTATTTCGAAACGATCTCGTTCAGCTTCGAACTGCGAAAGTTTAAGTCGGGTATCAGTACCGCGACAACAGCAACAGGGCTATTGGCAACGTCAAGCAAATATTTTGTTAAAACGGTAAGCGGATACAATCCCTTTGTCAAGCCTGCTGGCGCAACCGGGCCGCTCTCTACGTTGCAAAGCAACAATTGGACCAAGTTCCCCAGGCAATGCTGGCGCGGCGGTTGACGGATTATTTTCGTTTCATCAATATCACCAGCCCTGGGTGTGCGCGCGCGGCTTTCAATTGGACATGTCGCTAGCTCGTTGATTAACCAAGTAAATTTGTAAATCTATACTGGTTAAGCAAAATAAGCTCTAATACTAGGGGCTCATTTGCTCCGGGGTGACCAATTACCCACAATTTTATACCACTGTGTGGGTTTTCTGCAACAGTTTCAGTCAGACAACAATAAAGTTGTTCATGTCAGACTTTATGCAAGTTAGGATTAGACTATAATACGGGTTTTAAACATTATCTTAAACTTGAAAGGTTTATTATTTATAATTGAGTTAGGTTTAGCATGGATTGAAAGTAGCGTGATTGATAACGGGTCTTTGTCTTATCAAGATCTATAATATTCCATTAGCCCCTTCATATAACCGTAAAAGCCTGGGTTCATGTATAACAAATAGATTTAACCTTTTACAGTTTTATGTAAATTAGTGTTTTTTCTAATTCTTTCTTAATGGTATAAAGATATTTTTATATTGGGTCATTTGTGTATTCAAGGTGTTATTGTCTACTGTTTTAAAAAAACATAAATAGATAGCCATAGCTGCAAGCTGTTGTTGGTGTACAATGACTAACACAGGCAGAGTACTGTTTTGATAGCTGATGACTGATCCATGAACTCTCTAGACTATTTGACGGATTTGATCAGCCATGCAGTTCTGCCGCAAACAAAGTTATTTGATCATAATCCCTTGATGAGATTATATCCATCTACCGTGTAGCTTTGAGCTGCGAGAGTCGGGTATCACCGCGACAAATAGTCCCAAGTATCTTATTGGGAAGAAAGGAACTGTTTCAAAACAGTTGTTTCTTATCAAGTACATTAGGGGACGTTCACATATGACTTCATCTAAATCTCAGCATTTTTACACCCCTCTGTCATCATTCTTCATCAGGGGGAGGGACGAGGGTTTTTTAGGGACCCTTGTGCCAGCCCCTTGTTCTGAGGGGTCCCCTCGGAACTTTTTGGCTGATGCCCCTGGAGTTTTGGTCAACACTCCTTCATCCGCCACTAGTCGTCTTCTAGCCGCTCATATTATGAGTGTATGAATCACAACCCCGGCACTTGTCTTCTTCTAACTGCTCATCTGATGAGTGTATGAATTATAAGCCTCTGCCACGGACAGTGGAACATAAACAAACCAGCCAAGGGGAACTGGTAAAAGCTAACTCAGAAATATGCCTTTAATAAAACGCCACATGTCAGATACAACCATAGAATAACCCCCCCTATCGGCACCACTGATCACAGCAAAACAAACAGCTTCCAACAAGGTATGTCAAACCTAATACGTGACTCCTGGCAAATTGCACCAGATCAAGTAATACAAGTACCACACTCGATCCCCTCACACACAACAATCGCAAGCCTCCACCTTGAGGAACACCAAGCAGGACAACTCCAAGGAATTTTGTATTATCAACTTGCTTAATTGGGAAGTCCTGTATTTTAAGTTCTAGAGTGGTTTCCAGTGGTATGCTAGATTTTGGTTTAAAGTGTATATAACAGCATTTTGACATATTTATATGGAGTTTGTTAAGGGTCATATATTCTTTAACTAGACTAAGGAGTTTGTTCCCTTTTTCGTAGGCTTCCTCTGCAGAATAACCTTCGACAAATATATTGGTGTCATCGGCGAATAATATAAACAGACCAAGGTCAGAGCAGTTAGAAATATCATTAATATAAAGCAGAAATAATAGTGGCCCTAGAACAGAACCCTGAGGTACACCATAGGTTACAGTGAGAGGATCAGACTTTTCGGAGTGAAATTCTGTATATTGAACTCTATTAGATAAATAGCTTTTTATGAGGGAGTTGGCATTACCCCTGATTCCATATCTGTCTAGTTTTACAAGAAGATTTTTGTGGTCAATGGTGTCAAACGCTTTGCTTAGGTCTATAAATATTCCAAGGACATGTCGTCGTTCTTTTAGAGAGTCCTCGATCACTTTAACTGATAAATTTACTGCATGACTAGTGCTATGAGATTTACGAAACCCAAATTGGTTTTTGTTAAGTATATTTTGAGATATAGCAAAGTTATAGATTCGTTGGTAGAGGACTTTTTCGAAAATTTTTCCAAATATAGGGAGAGTAGACACTGGACGATAGTTGCCAACATCTTCTGAGTTACCTTTTTTAAAAATAGGGGTTATTTTTCCAACTTCAAGAGCATCAGGGAAATGGTCTATTTTCATAAAGGAGTTGAAATAGGTGCAGAGATATGGACATGTGATATGAGCCGATTTTTTTATTACATGTATTGGTATGTCACTAGACTTGTTGTTGTCAAGTTCCTTTATGATGCTAAGAAGTTCTTCAGTAGAACAGTCTTCAAGAAATATAGTAATTTTGTTAGAGGGCATCAGAAATTCTACAAAAGACAGAAACTTGGACTGTAGACAGATTGGTATTCACAATTGTTTCGTTTAGTTTGGT
>JH152696.1:82096-93488 GCA_000226015.1 Mnemiopsis leidyi | reverse complement strand
CCAACTTTAAGAGCATCAGGGAAATGGCCTATTTTCATAAAGGAGTTGAAATAGGTGCAGAGATATGGACATGTGATATGAGCCGATTTTTTTATTACATGTATTGGTATGTCACTAGACTTGCTGTTGTCAAGTTCCTTCATGATGCTAAGAAGTTCTTCAGTAGAACAGTCTTCAAGAAATATAGAATTTTTGTTAGAGGGCATCAGAAATTCTTCAAAAGACAGAAACTTGGACTGTGACAGATTGGTATTCACAATTGTTTCGTTTAGTTTGGATGCAATCGAGTTGAAGTAATTATTGAATGCGTTGGCTATTGCCCGCCTGTCTGTGATTTTTTTATTATCAATAACAATGGATGGTTTGGTCAATCTTGAGGATTTGCCCCTTAGTTCATTAATGAGCTGCCAGGTTTTCTTACGATCATGCCTTACTTCTAAGATTTTTTGACAATTATATGAGTTTTTAGCTGTATTGATAACTGCTTTTAAGACTCGTCTATAGTCGGTGAATACTTTATTAAGAATTGGATCACCGCCAGGCTTAGATTTTTTTATAGATTTAACCCAGTTATCTTTTAATTTATGTTTTTTGTCAACAGCTGCTTTGATGCTCTCTGTTATCCATGGTTTGTTTTGAAGGGTGCGCTTTGTGACTTTAGGCCTTTGAAGCTTACAGGAAGAATCAAGAGCATTGTTGAAAATTTTAGTAAAACTTGAGAAGTCATTAAAGTCAGGCAGATTTCTCAGGTCATTGTCCAATTTACTAACAAATTTTTCAAGGTTTTGATTAGAGTATTCATAAAACTTAACATGCTTTTCATGCTTGGCGTCTGTTTCAATCTGTACATTTGTTATTTCAAATATAGGAAGGTGATCACTGGTTTGGTCCTCGATTGTTCCAGAGATAAGCACACTATCAGGGTCATTAGTGAAGATGTTATCAATACAGGTTGGTCTGCAGTTTGCTCCTTGTGTGTGGCAATTGAAATAACAGGCGTTAGGCCAGCTTTGATGAATGACTCCTCAAACTGGCAATAGTTAGTACTGCCTGCTGTACCACTTATTTTAAGTAAGTCAACATTGAAATCACCAATAAGACGCACACCAGATTTTGGAAGAAGAGTATTGAGATGATCAAATTCAGATAAGAAGGTTTGGAAATTTCCACTAGGGGGTCTATATATGACTCCGCATGTAAAGTGCAGTGGAGAAGAGGGTATAGTTATTTTGACAAATAGAGATTCGATATCTGGTGAGCATCCTCCAAGGTTTTCAATGACTTCTGCATTTAGACTATCTATAACGTAAAGTGCAACACCAGTGCCCTTAACTTTATTTTTTATGGTACTTTGGTAGAAACTGCTGTAGCCAGGGATTTGATACAGTTTATGAAGGGGCTGGTCAACATTTGTTTCGGCAAGAACAATTATCGAAAATTTATGTTTGAGACGTTGAAGTTCAATTAATAAGGAATCAAAATTACTATTGTTTCCATCAATATTCATAAAGTAAATTTAGGCAGACTCTGGTGTGTCCTATTGCATCTGTTAAAAAGTCCGCTGAGTCTGATTGGATCAGCCATCAACCCCTGGACAGTTCGCCAATTTTTTGTCACACATCTGTTTATAACGATCCGATCAAAAGCTCCCAATTGTTTTTATGTCACTGGAGATGTTAATCGAAATATATTTGGAAAAGACCTTGAATCCTATGTTATTAAGAGCTTAGTTTCATAAATTTGCGAATATCATTCGTGTTCGTGATTTTTGGGATTTCAAAAAAAACACTAAAAATCAAACAATCATCGTCATATCTTTTGAAAATCCCAAAAAACCTCCAAATATTGTCGATTTTGATGACATCATGATTGGCCAAACCCTTCCCAATCGTCATCAATCCTCATCATTTGGAAACCCCCTCCTCCCTAGGTGATGACATGATATGTGAACGGCCCCCTATTACAGGGTTACAAACTAAGATTGATAAAATTACACAACTGCAGGGCTAGAAAAGTGGAATCTAAAAAAACCCAGGACCTCGCACATGTGTCAGTCACGCGACAAAATTATAGTCGTCTAGTGTGTGCTGTGTGAAGTTTTATTTATAAGATGATATAAAAGGGTGATGCTAAAACAGAGTAAGCAAATCGACCTATTAACAATCAAGTTTAAAATGAAAGTGGGAACACGTTATCTGAAAACGGTTACAGCAAGTTGAAGTATCAAAAACCCGAAGACTTTTATGAAATGTAAATTACTATATTTACCATTGCTACTGCACTAACGTGGTTTCTCTAATTCACATTGTAATACCAGCTGCGACATGAATGGAAGTATGATTCGCCAGACTCCGATAACCTGTACGGGACACAGCCGTCCTGTTGTGGATATAGAATTCAGTGACATAACTGATGATTTGTCTTATTATTTGATCAGTGCAAGCAAGGATGGAAAACCTCAGCTCAGAGAGGGTGGCACAGGTAAAGCGTTTAGAATATTACTTTGTACTTCGTAGTTAGTAGTACACTACGATTTGTGTGATTTGCAATATTTTCGGGAATTATGTACAGAGTATATCAATGCAAGCAGAAAATACACTTGTTGTCTCACCACAAGTCGTTCACAAATCAAGTAATCTGCTCTTCCCTAAACCTTTTACCCTACATACTTTCAACACAGGTGACTGGCTGGGCACGTTTGAAGGACACAAAGGTGCTATCTGGGCTGTAGATATCAGTTACGATGGTACGCGCGCAGCTACAGGCGCTGCAGACTTCACTTCAAACTACTGGGACGCAGAGTCTGGGGATTGTCTTGCTTCTTGTACTCACTCTCACATCGTAAGTTTTTGTGATAGGTGCACTTTTCTAATTCATAGTTGGGTGGAATGTGTTTATTTGCCAAAGCAGAAGAACTTAGATAGTTCGTTATGCAAATGTTACATCATACCTCTATGTACAGTCAGTGATGTTGTTCTATGAGAGTATTATAGCCTGGCTGTAGTGCAGTTACTGCTGTACTCGAAAATCAGCATCGCCAGATTGTTTCATCGTGGATCAATATGTAATAAACAAGTCAACAGCCAGAGGACAACCTCATTTCTGCAAAAAACCATTGTAGTTTGCTATCTAGCCTTTGAAGTTGCTAAATTTAGTTCACAATTTTCCGAGTGGTACACTCAACTATTGTTTTATCAGATCTGAATATGATACACAGTAAATTTCGTTGTGTTTTCTAGAAGTGATCGAGAACAATCTTATTTCGAAATGTCATATCATGTCCGTGCACGATGCAATTACCTTTATCAATAACGACAATTGTGCCCGCTTAGTTAGGTCTCAGACGGGCGCTAGATTTCCATTGGGCCTCTTAAACCTTCGATACTTCAGAGTAATACGTTGATAGCGATGCGTTCGCCGTGCTACGGTAATAATTTCGCTAATATATACATTTTATAGTATATAGTTTAAGAAGAATAACTTTACGGAGGCAATTTGTAAACATGCAACGAAGATATGGTAACGGTAGCGGCACAATGTTTTAAATTGCTTTGTGAAAGCGGACACCGCCATCGTCCATCGACCTACCTACCACCACCAAATCCGATCACTTTTAACCATATAAGAACTTTGATTTTTGCCTTCGGCAAAAACATTAGGGATGAAAAATATGTACTTAAGCATTTCTACCTCACGGGCACAATTCTGGGATTCTACCTAAACGTACCGTGCAAAATGACGGAATATTCAATTTCGATGTGGGGACAACACGGTAATTACATATTTGCATTCTTGAAGAGAATGACGTCCTCTAGCCATATGACAACGATTTACCAATGAGAAGTTAGATTATAAAGCAAATCAACTCTGTCGATTTACAGAATTCCTGACTACTACCCCATCAATACTAACGTATAAACTCGTCACTGATATCTAATATATATATGATATCTAATATAATCTTCCTCCTCAGGTAAAGTCCGTGTCAATAAACCGCGAAATGAACCTACTTCTTACTGGAACATCCAAGTCAATACTCAGCGTATTCGATGTCAGACAGCCACAAAAATCTATCGAGGTTCGTAGTGACTTTTCTTTTTTGTAATGTTGCCATATATTCAGATTTTTTGCGGTTTTGTGTCACCTTACAAGAAAAGGATTGCGGAACAGTCTTGATTTATGGTTCAATGTAGGCGCTACAAAATTCCTTAAAATGACCACTGAGTTGATTGTGTCGGTGTACACTGTACCCTTATGTGGGGTTTGCTTGGAAATGATTTGGAATTCTGCCAAGTGCATTGTGGCGTGTTGACATTCAATTAGGTGAAAATTGAGAGTTCTTTTGTTTGTGTAGATGTAGTACAAGGAAGTTACTTCGTTTTTCATGGTGTTGTTACCAAAGAACCCCTTCAGCCTTTTCTCTCTGTGAACATTTGTGTAAATTTACTAGGTACCTTGTATAGTATCTCATCGAGTGTCAAGACTAATCATATTGATTGCTTCAGGCACATAGAACGTACATGCTCGTACCTTTTACGCTTATAAGAGGCAGTTTGAATGTTGCTTTTGTTCCTCAATATATATCACACAATAGTTGGAAATTTTCACATGTCCATACTTCATGGTTAAAATGGACATTCAATGGTTAAATTTCGTAGTACGTCCATTTGACTATTAAAAATTTAGAGCGTGTAATCTTTTGACCATATGACCTTGCACCCGGCCGTGGACAAATGGTCAAAAAATTTGGTCATCTTACCCCCCCCCCATTACTCTGTATGTACATATGGTGAATGCCATGGCTGGGCTATAATGATGAGACTATCTTCACCGTTACAATTACCTAAAGTAGATGCTAATTCCTTCAGGAGTACACGGGCCATAACGGAAGTATTAAAGGATCCAAATTTCTGGGAAATGATAACTACTTCATTTCTACCGGCGAGGACAAGCTCATAGAAAATGTGGGACAGACGTGCCAAAAAGGAGCTTAAACATCAGTCCTTCGACCAAGCTATCAATAGTACGTGATACAATCTTCTCAGAAGTTGGCGAGATTTCAATATTGGTTTGGCTTGTGTTTAGGAAACGTTAACTGTGTCTAGGAAACGTAAACTGTGTCTAGGAAACGTTAACTGTGTCTAGGAAACGTAAACGAGTTTAAATCATTGTTTCTTGAATCATTGTTGGTTTATCCTAATAACCAGTCCTCATAATTTTCTAACGGTACACTCTGTTGTTAAACTCATTATCAAACATGTGCCTTCTAGATAAAGTTCTATTGCAGTAATTTACATACTGAACAGTGAACATGTAACAGGTATGGTATTGAAGGACGATGTGAAAGTAGTTACAATAACGTACGGAAGCAACGTTGCCCTGTACGACGTTACAACGTTCGATCTGCTACGTACACACAGTCTACCTTGTGTAGTAAACAGTGCTTCTTTACATTTAGATCAGGTAAGTTTCGTGTTTCTTGACATGTTAATTCTTTACATTTAGATCAGGTAAGTTTTGTGTTTGTTGACATGTTAATTCTGTGTTTGTCTGGGTCATTGCTGTTTCATTAACTCTTCTCTGAACTTGTTACCGCCCCCATGCCATGGAAAGTTTTGTAAATAAATGATCTCAGTAAATTAAAGAATCCCCTTTACATCTAAAGTCACGTGTCTATCCAACTTCAGAGATACTTCGTGTGTGGAGGAGAGGACATGTACGTCTACAAAGTGAGCACGGAGACAGGTCGCGTTCTCGAGTCTTACAAGAAACATTTTGGTCCGGTACACTGTATCCGGTACTCTCCTGACGGCGAGCTGTACGCGTCCGGTAGCGAGGACGGAACAATCCGGCTGTGGCAGGACTGTGTGGGCAAGACGTACGGGCTGTGGCAGCGTCCTGATTTGAATAGCGTCCATAACAACTGTAGTCCTAGTAATCACGACTTTGTGATGAGTTAGAGTGTGTCTGAGTAAGGAGTGTTATCTTGACTTGCTTCTGTTTGACTACTTCTTTCATTATGCTAACTTCATCACTTCCAGACTCGAGATCGCCAAGTGACGGATACGTCAACTTTTATGACATGTCATCCTGCCTAATTGCACGGAATCATTGTATATTTCGCAGACGTTTTATCATCGGTGTTTTGTACGATAGACATAAATTTGTTAAATAGTCAAAATACATTTATTTGATAATTATTGATTTTTATAAATTCGTGTAAACTTAAGTGTTTGACTGCATACATTTGATAACTAGTCCCAAACCTTTCACAACCTATTATTCTATTCTCTCAAATTGTTCAATACAACTCACATCAGTAACAATAAACATTTTCTTCCACTTTGTTAAGCCCCGTTATAAGTCTGTTGTTTTGATAATAAACGGAACATCCGCTCAATTTGCCTTTGTGACTATATTGTTCTCATCGCGACTTGGGCTATTGTACAATATATTTTACCTTCACTTGACGTGTTTTGCTATTGATAACCGATTTTACAACACTTTAGGTGACATGGTTGAGATTGGTGGCGACAAATTGTTTGCTCAGAAATACAACCCCCTAGTTTTTATTCTCCCTGCAATCGTTGTTCTTACCATGTTTGGTAAGTCAAAACTTAGACATTTTCTTTCCTATTTATTTCTAGTGTTCGGTCACTGCAATTACGTCAGCAAAGTTCTACAATTCGCGCGAAATCTAGCCCGACAATCTTGTAAGAACACGAAGTATGTACACTGTAATATATGTTAATTTGGGAATAAAACCGGCGGACTTTGTCCGCTCGGATCCACCGCGGATTCCGCCAGTACCTTCCTTTCGGCAGACTCTGGCGGATCCGCCGCGGATTCCGCCTGAGTCCGATCGGATCCGCCCTCAACTCGCAGACAGTCCGCCACAATTTTGTCCGCCAACCAGTCTTAAAGCTAAGTTCCCCGAGTTGGCGGAATAGTTCCGCCGAAAAAAAGTTGGCGGAACTATTCTGCCGCGGAATAAGTCCGAGCAATAAAAGTTTGCTGATTCCACCGCGGACTTAGTCCGCCGTAGGTGGATTAGGGTTAGGGTTTTGCGGCGGAAAGGGGTTAGGGTAAGGTTAGGGTTAGGGTTAACCTTGTCTGACTTCGTCCGACTCTCATTCTATGGGAATAAAATGACAGGAGGGTGCGCGCTGCCGTACAAGGGTTAACCTAACCTTACCCTGACCATAACCCTTTAACCCTAGGGTCAAAGTTCCGCGGCGGAATAGTTCCCCCAAGTTCCGTCGCGGACTATATTCCGTGGTGGACTTGTTCCGCCAATTTATTTTGGCGGAATAGTTCCGCGGCGGATAAGTTCCGCCAAATTTTTTGTTACTATTCCATGGCGGACCCGTTCCACCAACTCGGGGAACTTAACTTTAAGTCTGGTTGGCGGACAAAATTTGGCGGACTGTCTGCGAGTTGATGGCGGATGCGAGCAGAATCCGCGGCGGATCAGCCAGAGTCCGCCGAAAGGAACATTCTGGCGGAATCCGCAGCGGACAAAGTCCGCCGGTTTTATTCCCGTTGATCATACTATAACTTTTATTTCAGGATTTGTGGGTTATAAGCTATACAGCTCCAACAAAGCCAAACAACTGGCCAAAGACAAGAAGAAAAGCAAAAAGAAGTAAATGTTTTTATGTACGGTGTAAATTTTAATTTGTATAATTTCTCTAACGGCAGTAGTGACAGTTTAATTCACTTTTATCAGACCCATTTTATTGCTCTTTATTTTAATTATTTCATGGGAAGCGTCATTTAAAAAGCGTATTAATTTGACTCGATCTTCAATGAAACCGGTTATAAATAGCAAGTTGTAAGACCGATAGTGACCGGATGTGTTTAAATCAAAGTAAAATGTATTCTTTGAACACAGCTGGTTCTATAATTTTACATCGCTGTCAATTACTCGAGATATATGACGTGTTTCAAGGCGTTCAGGTGCTTGGTAGACGGATAAACGCCACGTTAGCAATGCTTCAAATCCATTTAATTGTAAGCCGCAATAACACTACAAGACAGAAAATACACTATCCGATCAATGTGTATGATGCGCGCGGCAGGCCTGCAGGCACGTGCGGCCCGGGCCGAGTTTTGGCGAATTAATCTCGTGCTCGGTGCTCGTGACTTACCATTAAGGAGACTGATAATATCCGTCTAACCTTCGGCTTAGAGCTGTGAGAGTCGGGTGACACTGTGACAACAACTGCTTCACCGTAATGTCAGGTTACATTAGTCTGATTAAATATACAGTATACAGCAAAATTGAAGTTAGTGTTCGTGTTCAACAAATTTTTAGCTCCCTCTGACCTCGAGCAGGAGTTCATTCAGCAGGAGTTCGTTTAACAGTAATAATAGCAAAAAGATGGATTTTGGACGCATATGTACACGTTTGTTACATTAATTGTTATCTAAAACGATGGGCATCATTAGCAGAATAAGTGATTCCACACAAGAAATTACATCTAAATAAATATCGTAAAAGAACGATAAGCAATAAGCATCCAAACCCCACAAATAAATTGTAAAGGAAACTAAGGAAATGGCCTTAAAACTGAAATAAAATATATAACCAGATAATAAAGTCCATGGATGATGATGTTAAACGGTAAAGAGGTTCTGCTAAGGTCTAAAGGTTAAATATCAAAAATGTCGCATAAACAATAATAAAACAGCTCACGTTGCCGGCCCATTTTCAAATTTTAATATCGCGGCAGTAGGCCTAGCAACGTCTGGCTACAATCAAAATGATATAAAAGTTGCATAAATTGAATCTAAACGGAAAAAAAGCATACCATACATCATTGAAAGACTATCTGTTAGGTAGATTGTAATGCCATAGGCATGATAAGAGCTGAAACCTGGTAACCAAAATAAATCGGAATCGCGTATTGATAAATAACAGTCATTTCTTTAATAACAGTAATTTCTTTAATCTTCTAATTCATCCTAAGTGTATACATACTTAGTGTCTAAGATATATACTCAGTGTCTTTAGAGTAGAACAAACGTCTCTTCATATACTCCAGAATTTAATCATACCTACAAGCGTCATAAAACAACAGTTTTCCTCTGTTTGCGTCGTCTAGGCTGCTTTGCAAGAAGGCCAAGTTGCACGAGCACATCTTCAGGACAATATTTCCACGGTACATTTATTTTAGCGTTCTTGTTGGTGGACCATCTCATTATAGCCCTGGAAGCAGATATTTCTGGTTAACAAATAACAAATTCAGCTGTAATTTAAGAATATATAAGCTTTATCTTTCTTGACAACAATTTTAGGATTGCTCATTGCCCGTTATTGAAGGTTTGACCCACCTGTCTCGTTTAGCCTGGAGGAGCCATTGTTTCCCACTAAGTAGGTCCTGTCTGTACCCGACTATCTGAAATAACGTGTAATAGGTTATTTTCTAAGGGCAAAATCTCAGCTGAAGTCTCAAGTTCTGACTATAGTTATAGTTTAAGTAGATAGAGTGAGAACATTACCTCTGCAGTCAACTCAATAGTGCGGTTACTATCCGTGCAATTCTGGATTTGTCGGACTTTCTTTCTTACTTTTCTCATCGTCTGTTTGTCAATCCCTCTTTCATCTAGGACTGAAGGGGAACAGACCGTCAAATCGCTATCTTTATGATAGAACGTGATTGTAAGACTGATTCAGTCCAATTGCCATATGATGTGACAATTTCCTTCAGCTTTGGAAGGATTAATGTTCGATATAATTATAAGTTTGATTATTAATGATGAAGCGATCTGATTTTATCCAGTCCTTAGCTTTACCACCTACTGCTGCGGCCATAGGGATACTTGCTTGCTATGAGTATCAGCTTTGTAGCTTCACTAGCTATTACTTGATAACTAGTTTATTTCTAAATATAGCTGCCGGCCTACACTTACTGGCCAGATCGACATATTGATTCGATCGAGCTACTGGGCGCGCGCGCAAATGTTACAGTCGACAATGACTGTGCTTGTTTTTAATTTTCACCTGAATCGTTGAATGCTGAAATTGTGTCCTTTATAACGCGCGCGGAACGGTAAAACGTGCACGACTAAACTCCAAGTGCTTTTAAAAAGATTGTTTGTAAAAAAATCCGACAATCAAGTTATTGGCGCAGGCTAGATATTAAAGACTAATTTAGGGCATCCAACGCGGAAAAAATAATCATAAAAATGTGATTTATTTTGGGTATTTTTACGTGGTAAAATTCCAAACAATAAGAGACACGGTTAACGGTCCTTTCATCGCACACTGACCAGTGTGCCGTAATTTCGTGAGTTTTAAGCATCGTGCAACATCTTAGAACTAAGTATGGTAAATTCCGGTTCCTAAAATAGCGATTTATTTTGGTAGCATTAACCATCAAATTGTTTGAAGAAAGCTACAGATTCATTGTTTGAAAATTGACTAAGCCAATACGACATAATTATTTGAGGAACGAATAACACGTTGATGAGGCGTGTACTGCATTGTAAGACTGTAATTACAGTAGATTGGTGAGTCGTTGTTTGCTGTGATATCTGTTACGGAGCCACATTGGCCACATTTAAACTGGACACCCAAACTCAACTCATTGGTCTGACTCTTTACTGTGTACATTTATCGCTTATCAGCGCTCTTACGATGCACTGATTAACATCAACAAAGGCACAGACACATATCCACAATCACGCAATCCAGGTCGTATGGATTAGTGCCAAGATTCGATGTTGTTCATACATACAATTTTGGCCGTCAGCTGGGGGGGGGGGTTTAAAGGAGTCTGATGGACGATCTAGTCAAATTAAAGTGCAATTTAAAATTAAAGAGAGAGACTTTTGATCGTCAACCGAATATTACAGTCTTTATTTCGAGGCCAATTCTGCGGAGATTTTAGTTCACACATCTGTGTTACTTATTTAAGGGGGAATTGTAAAAATTTAGCTAGACCAACGGACTGTACAGTAACCTAAAGCACCCTAATGGGCATCACTTGCACCACTTATTTTTTGATTCTAAGATGACACATTTTTAAAAATCGCAAAAAGAAAATTTTTCCGAGAATTTGGATATTTTTGGAAATTTACATTGCATGAATAAAACTCAGCCGTTTCTAATTGAATCATGCTGAAAATTTGCACGAATTTTATTTATACCTTTGTCAAGCAGCTGTAAAAATTTCACGAAAAACTAATAAAAGTTGACTCAATGGCACCTGTCAAAAGTTGCCAAGTCCCAAAAATTTCTTTTTTATGTTAACTAACTTTGAAAACTTGCACACGCTACCGTGAAATGTCAAGCACCTTGAAACTTTGCACACAGGTAGAAGACAGCGATAGAAAAATTTTGATGCTATGAAAAGTCTGTTTCCAAGGAAGGGAAGATTATGGACAC
>JH152696.1:48855-68367 GCA_000226015.1 Mnemiopsis leidyi | reverse complement strand
TGTACCTGATTGATGGCTGCTTGAGCTTTATTCAAGGATGTGCCTTTGATGAGATTCTGCATTTCAGCTAGATTTCTCCATTCACAAACAGTCCAATCGAAAAAGAATTTCCACAACAAACATGAAATATTTTATTGCATGTGTATGTACAATTTCAGAAACAAGTCAGTTAGTTGCAGCATGTGTGTATAATACTCTCGGAGCAGATGATAGTTGTTGGTGGTAGCCAATAGACTAGAAAAGGGCCCGGCACCCAACAGCAACTAATGAAGGACATAGATGGCTCGATAGAAAGCATATAGTTATAGGAGCAGTTGCATGGCAGTTTGTCATAGCGACAGCAAAACTTACGAATTTCAAGTAATAAAATGGAATTTTTGTTCATTCATAAAAACCTACCATCATAACTTGTGTGATCATTTGTTCAAAAAAGTACATTTCACAATATCACACGCAACATCTACAAAATATTTAGCGCGCGTTCGACGGCGCACGCGAGCAAGCGGTACTAGCAACGCCAAACGGAGCAATTAGTTGCGCGGCTCTACGCAACGTGGTCCCACCGTGCGCCGCGCGCGGCGTAAGCACCTGGTTAGGTGAAGTCGCGATGATACACAACTCTCGCAGCTCAACGCTTAACGTTTGATCGTTAAGACGCTCGTGGTAAACGGATGGTCAACGCAAATTAACGTTTAGTGATTTTTGCACCTCAAGCGGAGATTGTCAATACTTTATTATGTTGAAATCAATGTCAGAAATTGAATTTTAACGATGTTTTATTGATGAAATTATATATCCGTTTATCCGTCTTGCTCAAACCAGGGCCCTTTTGCGCGGCGCGCGAATGTAAACGATCTCGTCCATGGCTAAATCGAATAACTTTAACTTTTTCACCTAGCTATGTGCTTACGCTACGGCAAATGCTGGCTCAGGTTAGAGCGAAACGGTTTCTAGAAATGCAACTTGTTGTTGTTTACTGTAGTGCTCCTGAGCACAATGTCTTGTGACTTTTGATTTCTTTATATGTGATATGTATAGCAATATGTGATATGTATAGCAATTTTGATCATGTATTTGGATTTTGCCTCTAAATATTTTTTAATTTATTTGATTTTTAGGACGGTATGTTTATTTTGCCCATCGTTTGTCGTTGCATTTCAGGGCTCAGGCCCAACTGACAAGATTGTTTTGGTACATTTGAGACTCGGATGAGATTAGTCAGGTCAGCTGATTGCACTGCCTGGCTGTTATTACTGACTTAAAACATCTTTGCACGGTCACTATGAGTTCTAATGAGAACAGTCAGCAAAGGAAGAAAAACGCTTAAGCTAAGGATGAATGACCCGACCAGGCAAATAGCACATATTCCTCGGAAGCACCCATAAGATACTGTCACGTGTTTACGCTCGAAACTAAGCTATCTGATCTCTCGCCGTAACTTCCTACATAGTACCTTAACTTGAGCTAGACAACTCTGTGCCAAACTGTCGGTGATTGATTAGACTATCCGTCACAGACCATCAACCAGCCTCTATCAATTTTGATTTGCTTTTAAATTATTTATCAGTGTCCAACTGCTGGGTGGCCGAAGACTTCTACCAGTAGAAGTATAGATATTTTTGTATTTACTACACCTGTACCCAGGCTTTTCAGTAATACTGAAGGGGTTTCTGGAAGATTCTAGATCTTTTAATGGAGACCTTCCTCATTTAACCGTCAATCACGCTTTCCTGGTCATTCGGCTAAATCGACCGAAGAAGATTGCACAGGCAAGTGCCCTCAGTGCAATTCTCTAGGATTTGCGGATCTGGAAGTAGCAGTGTCACTTGATAAAATATCGAATTTTGATTAATTCACTAGGAGGCATAGCACTCCGGCGCGGGCTAGAGGTCAGTGCGGTACAAGGTTGTGGGCCACGCTGTCACTTTAGCATTATCTCTGGGGTAGTCCAGGTCAGTTAGGCTCAAAGTTGTGGGCCACAAAGTCACTGGGGCATCATCCTCGGGGCACAGTGTGCTGGGGCAAAACCTCTGGGGCAAACTTTCTGGGGCAGGAGGTCAGTGGGGTCCAAGGTTATGTCTTCGGTAGGGCAAAACTTAGGGGGCAGGAGGAGGGGAATCAATCAATAAAATGAATGAATAAAAATTTGAAGTTAGGCAACACATCAAAACACAATGTTTGTCAGATAATTTAGACATGAAAGAGAAGCTTCTGAGTGTTGCAGGATACCTCCTAGAAGAGTTAGGCTCTTTGGTTCAGGCAACCCTCTATGGCTAAACTGAAGTATATAATAGAAACTACAGTATATTGAAATTATTATTAAGAAACTGTCTTTCCAATTAAAAACATGAATGAAATTATATGATATAGGAGTAATATCTTAATAAAAATAAATAAATAAATAAAGAATTATGATGCCAGCATCATCACACCTAATCTCCTAAAATGTCTAAAAATTCTATAATTTAAAAAAAAATTTGTTCGATAAAAGTAAAAAGCACCAAGACAAAATGAATAGATGTTAATAAACTTCTTTTTAGCTACTAAAGGGTTATCTTTAAGGAAAATGTTATGCTTAAGCTTGTTTTCCAAATAATTTCCACTTTCAATCCTATTTATAACTTCATCTGAAATATCCCAAAAGTTTCCAATACCGCAAATGCCCAATTCTCTAGTTTTAATCTTAAATGCTTCTAGATTACTTTTAAAAATGTTCAAAGTTGGTGCTGTCTTTACCTCAATAGGTAATCTATTCCAAAATGACATAACTCTTTCATTAATAAAATTCCGTTTAACACGGTTTAGCTTGGAAATCTTACTTTTTCCAGGTTTACAAACTAAATTTAATCCTGACCTACTAAAATTAAAAACACCAGCAAGCTGGGACAAACCCCGACTAGCTTTGTACACTTCGATCAGATCACCTCTCGAACGCCTCTCAGCGAGAGTAGTCAGCTCCAGAACCTGGAGACGCTCTGAGTATGGAAGCAGGCCTACCCCTTCAATAATGAATGTAGAAATGCGCCAAGCTGATTGTATAAGTATAATATCACTGTTAAAATCACTATATCCTGCAAGAAGGAAATTTCAAAACACAGTTACATATTACTGAGTCAGCTTAAATACTAAACCTTTGTAGAAACCGCTATTTTGTGCCACAAGCGAAATTAGGTACCCTTTTATCATTTCTCAAGATTTCATCGATATAACCTTCAGATGGACCATCCTGCTGACAACATTATTATATTTACATACTGACATCAAACCAAGTATTCAACTGGCACTCAAATGTAAAAATGTTAAGAAACCTTGGTATCTGGTTTCAATTGAAGAAGTAAAATTTGAATGAAATGCCAAAGTTTAAACACAGGAGCAGAGTTTTAAATCATGCATTAATAGGCTGCATGGCCTCAATGTTTCCAATTTCCAGGCACAACTGTGGATAATAATAAGTACATTACCTAAATAACATGCGATTGGAATATAAGCTCTTCCTGCAATCTGTATGATATAAGTGTAACGTAAACACTTCACTGTTAGAGCCTGATCACTGGCCACTCACTACTCAGGAGCCAGCGCGACATGACACAGATACACTGTCTGTTCTGGCTCCTGGGTCTCCTAATCTACAGGCTATAATGTGGTCTGAAAACCTCAACCCAAACAAGAGAGACAGTGTGCTAAGGCGGCCTGGGTGCCCATGACAGTGCTGTGCATGCCCTGGCCTGCTAAGTACAGCTGCAGCCTACACCTATGACCCTATGATCTGGCCAGGGGCACTACAGAGAACCTAGAGGCTCCATCTGGACTCAATCAATCATGTCTGGCTTACAAGTTGCAGATTTTGATTCCATGAATTAAAATTCCTAAAAACGGTGGCATTCCAGAAAATTCCAGGGTTGCCTGACACAATGTGAGCTGCCACAATTCTTGTTTATTTCTGAGATATCTGATTTAAGATACTCGCAGTAGATGGAAATAGAAAATGCAAAGACTAACATTGACCCTCGCAATTTTAAAGCCCGACGTTTATGCCCAACCGATTCACCACAAGAGAATCTTAAAATTGATACAGAAGGAGGGTTTTATTGTTGCTAATGAAACTGTCGCTTCTTGGAATCAACAACAGGTTTTGATTTTATTAAAGATTAATCATTGCACCTTTGCTTAATCGAAGATTAATCATGGCACCTTGATTGTCAAACATTCATATTCTATTATATAACATGCCCCTCATTGCTTTTTGCTGCTTGTAGAAATTATTAATTTCACGATATATGCCTTAAACTAGCCATTCCATTCAGGCTAAAGCATTCTACAAGGAACACGATGGGAAGTTTTTTCAACAGAGGTTAGTTGAGTTTATGTCGTCAGGGGAATTTCATGCAATGGTTTTAGCTCATAAAACAGAAGATGCAATTACTAAGTGGAGAGGTTTGCTTGGGTTTACGAAGTGCTACAAAGCGCGACATCAAAACCCGACAAGGTAATCGGTTTTTGCTTGTCCTTAATTTTATGCTTGTCCTTAATTTCTCTTCTCCTCTTTATAATGATTTAACACAATAGAGAGAAGATAACTTGTATGTATATTGCATATGTCTAATCATTTCCTGCCTAGGAAAAATGACTGCCCTTTATACAGTTATAATTGACCAAAACTCTAAATTCAGTATTCGAGCAATGTATGGCTTATCTGACACGAGGAATGCTGGTCATGGTTCTGACTCTCTAGAAAGCTTTGTGAAGGAATACGAAATTATTTTTCCTGGTTGGGATCCCCAGCAATGGGCTACTGAATTCCAGGAAACAAGCGGTTGATCTGTTTTTTTAACCTTTTTATACTTTCTTAAGTATACTTTGGAGGAGCACTGACCGTGACAACCTATAAAAATTCGACCATGACCACTAACATCTCGGAGTAGAGTTTCCACATGATTTGAATTTTGGCCATCGTCATGATGATTATTTTTACCATCGTCAAAAAAATTTTTACCTTTTAACTTTGACACCCGGATGTGGGCCAAATGATTAAAAAAAATTGTGGTCAATTTACCCAAGATCAACCGCCATGATTCTTTTTAAATTTGCCACCGTTTGAATGAATTTTTACTTTAATACACCGTAATAAATTTAAGAAAAATATACTGCTCAATATAATAATAAAATAATCTGCTTAATTCCTCACTAACTTCTCAGCTCAGTCAAGTCTATAGAGTAAGCTGTACTGAAGTTTGGCTCTTTTTTGTTCTTTTATGGGTTTACTTCCTTTTGACTGACCGAGCTAGCCAGCAAACCACATTTATTAAAAATGTTTGCGATTACGTAGGTCCTGTGTTGTAGGGTGTTTTTCAGGACGTAGTTCAAAACTTACCGGCATTTGTAGTATTATGTGCATGCTGTAATGTTGAATTTGGTTTGTTGGTTGATGCCATTGCATAGTAAATCACAGTAATTAGATTGTAATTACACTGTGTTGGCATCCGCAACTGTCATGCCTAGCGTTGCTCCTGGTACTTTTCATGCTACGTAATATGAAAAAAATTTAGATTTCACGTTTAAGTGAGAACGTCGTATGACTAAGCAGTCGGAATAATATGTTGGGATGGTTTAATTTTGTAATTATGCTATTTTTATTTGACATTGTCGTACGTTTATTTTATCACTTTCTTGTTGTGTGTTCTTTTGACTCAGCTTTCAGCTGTATTTTTATCATGGTTATCTTTGTAGTTTCTTTGAGCAAGTTTCAAATCTTAAAACAATATAAAAGACCCTTTCTCCTCCAATGAGTGATTTAAAAGTTTAAAGCTTTCTCTCCTTTTTACTTTTCTTTGAATTTCAATTTAACATGTCCATCCCTTGAACAGCGTCATGAGGTAAACGAGAATGTCACATGGATTTAGTTAGAAGAGTCGGTCTGAGTCCAAATGTTCGAAAAAAGCAGGTATCAACTTTCATACCAATTGTTATTCATGTCGACGTTTCAAATAGTTTTTAAAAATTCTAACGATCTTAAATCGTAAATACTTGGTCAATTGTGTCTGATCTACAACAACATTGAAAACCTTTCGTATCCGCGCTGAAAACTTAACGTTGTACAGTATGCCTTTCAGCTACCGACAAAAGGTAGGATATTCGGGGTACCACTGTACGAGCTAACGGAGAAATGCGACAACTCCGCAAACGTTCCAAACATTGTGTTCCAACTTGTCGCATTCATACGTCGTCATGGTTTCCAAGGTCTGTTGTTTCGAATTTCAAGTATCTTGCTTGTGGTTTTCATTTTGTTTAAATATCAGAGTTTCTAACGGTTAAATTTCACAATTGTAATAAGACAATTTAGATTGTAATCCTTGTAATCCTTGTAGCTGGGCAAATGATACTGAATACACACAGTACACGTTTAATTAATGTGACGCTAATATAATTACCACTACATTGAGTCTCAGTTCCCAATATATCGGCAGATTTATCACCTTATATCTAGAACTGACACACTTTTGTCGCAGAAGAAGGTCTGTTCCGAGTCAGCGGCAATAGACGAGTGATAGACCAGTTACGATTGGAGTACGACCAAACGGGAACTGCCAACCTCAGCTTGGTTCAAGACGTCAGTGTGGTTACTTCCATCTTTAAGATGTTCTTTAGGGAGCTCCCCGACCCGCTCATACCCGATCAGGTATTTTTAGTTCAGTTGAACTAAGGACTTATTTTTTTGTATTTTGTTACACCTGTACCCAGGCATTTACAGTTATACTGAAGGGGCTCCTGGAAGATTTTAGATCTTTTAACGGAGACCCTCCTCATTTAACCCTCAATAACGGTTTCCCGGTCATTCGGCTGAGTCGACCGAAGAAGATTGCATAGGCAAATGCCCTTAGCGCACTCCTCTAGGATTGGCGGATCTGTAACATCGTCTCTGTAAACTAACAACTAACTATCTATGTGTCTCAGTAAACTAACAACTAACTATCTAGGTGTCTCAGGAAATCCTGGTAGCTGCCGAAGATAGGACCCTGACCACATCAGACCTGGTCGACAAGATCCGGAGTTACAGCAAGACACTTCCGGCTGTTAATCTAAACCTCCTCAAGTACCTCTGTTCGTTTCTCAACGAGGTGGGCCAGAACGTGGCTGACACCAAGATGACGGACTCTTCCCTGGCAATCGTCTTCGGTCCCAACTTATTTAGGATAAAGAACGATCTGGAGGCTTTACAACGACAACCTGCCATTACTAAAGCTATGAGCTGTATGATTACCCATCATCAGCAGGTAGGTTGAAATATCAAGAAGCTAAAGACAGTTGTTATCTCCTTGGAGAAAGAGAATTGATCCAGGGTGCTCCTATTCTTTTTATCAAGCTCACCATACTAAGACTTCTATTCCACATTTTTTACTGTAAATAATTTTCAAATTTAACATGTACCTGTACTTCTTTACACTAGTTTTCTATACCCAAGCCCCACCCTCTCACCCAACTTACCCCTGCAGATATTCAGCGAGAGTGAGGTGATCTACAGTACGGTAGACAAGAAACCCTCTCCTCCAGCTCCGGCTGGCCTGATTCAGGTCGAGAGTGTTAACTACAACAACAACAATAACAACAACAACAACACTCCCGCTCCCTACTTCATACTACCTCAACATCAGACTTCCAACAAGGTCGTCAACAACAGCAACATGAACAAAGAGAATATCAATACGGTACGTGATTTTCATGTTTTCTCGGCTCAACGTTCACGTTATGTTTCCCCACATGTGTGGCACCCAAGTTTGAACAAAACAAAAACATGATATACTTCTGATTCTTGGTATTGATATGACGTCATGGGCATTTTGTTGAGAACATGGTTTTTAAGGTCAATGGCCATAGAACTTATATAATGTAATATAGGTATTTCCAGATAACACACCTGCATGACATCATGTAATAATAACACAATACACATACACCTCGCAATATTGTTACACGGTTTATAACTTTATAAGGGACACAATAAAGTCGTTATAAAGAAGTACAATAAAACACGTAACCATTATCCCATAACCAGTATCCACAATACATCGTGTAACTGAGAGATGCGACTTTACTTTTACCTTTTACCCACCAGTTAAAGCTCGTTAGTCTTACGTCAAAACAACCTTGTCTCTAACAACTCCTCACCCATCAACCACACTCTACACAAGGTTGCTGGTTGAAGTCCATGATTCGTCAGTTGCTGACATAGCCACGTGTTTCGTTTATTATCAACGACATACACTGGTACTGCCTATTACATGTCCGTCATGAATTTACCCTAAAAATAAATATGAATGGAAATTGCCTGGAAAATCCTTGAAAATAGCTGAGAAGTTGTCAAACAACTCGGAGTTTCGCGATTTAATGTGCAATATAGACTTTGTAGTTGACTCCCAACTAAAAACTAAACACCAAGATTGGCATGTGACACATCTACCCAAACAAAGACCATGTTCAGTACTCGTCAAAGTAACACGTGACAAACACGCAGATCGCTGGACAGATCGCTTATCGGGGGGTGATTAAGTAATTACTGGTCAATTAGGCGGGAGCTTTTTACGACGTGCGAAACTTCCATTACACAGTCGATATTTACCTAGGAACCAGTAAGATGTTTTGACAGCCGACTGTGAAGTAGAGGTGTAATAGGATCTGCTGGAGATCATACCGATAGTTTAATTTCCCGTGTTTCTGACCTTCGTTAATTCCGCTGTTTGACGTCTGTCTTTCAATTATCTTTTTATCTTGTCTCCGGTTTGTTCCTTGGTCATTTTCATCTTATCTTCTCGTTAATCGACCACAAATATTACAACTGTTGAGTGTTGAGCATCATCTCTCGATTTATTTTCAAGGTTTCAGGGTGTTAGTTTTTGAAAAATTTTGTTCGAACAGACAAGCAGTATAGCACAATACGCCAGTACATTTTCCAGTTTCAGGAGCAAATTTCTTGAAAGGACATTAATTTTCCCCGGGCTGTTGAGCTGCTTAATGCAACATAAACTATTGCATCATATCCGAAGATAAAAACAGTCTGACACATGTAGCCTGGAAGTTGAGCGGAACCAGTAATTAACTACTCAGTTTGAGTTTATCCTTTTCTACCGTACATAATTCTCACTTTATCCGGCCAGGGCTGGCTTTAGTCTCCAATTAACCGGCATTATACGCTAATTGAATTACTAATTCGGTGTAAAAATGTACCTAAAAGCGAGCCAAATAGATGATATCTGTGTAGAAAGATTACCGTTTCTGCTTCATTTCTAGACCTGTGTCGTTTTTTTCCTGGACCAGTATCCTGAAGTATCCGTACATAAGTTTCTGTGTGTGTCTGCAGTTTACAGCGTACACACTGTCTTCGCGATACGGCGTACTGTGAAGGTCAGTGTGTGTTCAGGAAATGTTTCAATAATAAATACTCCTGCTAGTTACTGAACACCTGTAACTCTACTACAAGAAAGTCGTGGTGCCAGTCAACCGCACCTCGCACTATCCCCATGGCAACCTATGTCACTACCGCCAGCTACAAAAACTTTCGCATCATACTCATTTGTATCAAAGTAAGTCTGGTTCTAGGGATATTTTCGTGTTTCTTAGGTTGTGCGATTGCTGAAATGGTAGCTGGTGGGTTAATGTTATACACATTGCTTTTGTCCCGTTTTTTTAACTTAATAAAGTGTTTTGTATCTTTGTGGACTATTTACGTAAGAACTTTGTAGAATGAGAAATAAGAATTAGAAAAGTATCGTTATTATCGGCTATCAAATTTAACAGAGTTGTTCAAACATTTGGTGTTCTGAGATCGAGGTTTTCAATTGACTGATGTGGTATCGTTCATCGCCCAATATTTATTACTCGAAAGTATAATGACCTTATAAGGAAAATGTTGAGGCATATGACTAACTAGGCCTATTTATCTAATTACATATTTTGTAAATTGTTGACGATTTTTCACTAAATTTAGGAAGTTTAATTTCAAATCTCAGACATTATATCAGTTGCGTCGTGTTCCTAATAGGTGCTTAAGAAATAAAGCCGTTATTAATTCTGGAATTTGTCGAACTTTAATGAGAGGAGAGAAAGTAGGAATGGCATTTAATATAAGAGATATTTAGTAAAATCACTTTGAAAGGTAAAAAAGATCATTTCAATGTGAAGTGGCATAAAAATAATATGCTCTGATAAATAATCATGGCACCAATCCAGAGTAGTTTATTCTGATAGATTCGGCACGTACTTAAATTTCTGCTCTAATCTCAGTTCCAGTGGGCCTTCAAAACGTCATAAATATCCGTTCTCGATTCGTAGCAGTCAGGGCCGTATCGAGCTTTTCAACTTGGAGGGGCAACTAACGGAGCCAAGAAAAAATTACCAGCGAAGTTTCATTTCACCTTGCCTTTGCAGTGTGAAAGCAAGGTGTCAAATTTGTTCCTGGAAATTATGCCTCTGCTATACCTTCTCGGCTTAAAATGTCATCATTAACCATTTGTCGTGGTTACGAACTGCGCGATGGGTTAATACGCCATTCTATTCAATGTGATGGAACGAAGAACGATATTTGATTTGTCCAGTACTTTGAATCATGATGTTAATCTGAAAATGAAAATCGCAATAAGCATTTGTCTTGACGTGGTAATAAGTCACGATTTGATTTATTAGAATGGGAATCATGGCATTTTACATTTCCATTTTCTCCTTATAAGCCTAGAAAATATCACTGTGTAAAATGTGCTCAAATTCCGATGCATTCCAGTAAATATAACATTGGGAAATGACTGGATAGTTATTAGGTCCTTTTAAAATTGAACTATCGGAGTATGATAATCTTTTAAAATCCGCGTCATCTCATCTTGACTATAAGGTCTAAAGTCATATTCACAAAAAACAGTGTGTTGTCCACTGTCCAGAGCGTGACTTTTGTTTGATCGCTTACTATTCTAGCTGATATTATCAGACGTCTTCTCTGTCGCCATAGCAACCCGTCTCAGCTATTGTCATGGGATATATGATATCTTGTATATCACCATAGCAACCAACCTCTGTGAATATGTTGGACATTTCGTACAATCCGTGGTACAATGATTTGATTAAGCATTAAGGACAGCTCATTAAATTAAGCAGATGTTCGAAGATCAGGTTTCAGAAAGTTACGAAAATCGATGGTAGAAAATTATGATAGGCCAAGTTGAAACCATGCTACTATGCTAACGTTAGCAAACGCTTGAGAGCAGGCTTAAGCTAATCGTTTTAAACATGTTAACTGTTTAAAAGCAATGATATATTTATCTATATATAGCTTATCAAGATTTTAAATCTTTCTCCAATCCAGTCTCCAGATTCAAAATACAAACTAACATCAATCCATAGCTATATTTCCTCACACTTTACTCAACATTTTTGGCACCACGTTAAAACGAGGTTACTGCGATAGGAAGCTACCACGATCTTTCTTAATTTGTCATTGGTAGACGGTAGCGGTAAAACCTGGAAACTAATTTGAACCGCACCTGTGAAATGGGACAATTGTAGGTAATGCGGTAAACAAAAGCCGCAACTCTCGCTTGTGTGGCGGGCCGTACACTTCCTCAATATTAGTAGTGCGTGCCGTGTACTGCCTCCTTTCGCAGTTCCAATCAACTGTGCTCTTCCTTTGGAAACTTTCCTTTTGGTTTTGCGAGCTTTTAAATATCCACCGTTAAATTTCATTCTCGGTGATTCTACGGTCCAAGGCAATGATCCAGGTTTTTGTTGTTGATTTTACTTAAGCAGATTATCTCAGAAAGGCAGATAATCTCAGAAAGGCAGATATTTCTAATTGAAATAAAGGTGATTCAGTCTGATCAAGTATCTACCAGTGCAGGTGTACACCAGAGATAGTGAGACTAAGTGTGGGAATGTGTGTAAACCAGGTGTTGTGGCCGTGGTTTCTCCCTACAACAGCGTTTGAAATTCTATTGGATTGATCTAGAACTGAAGATGATCTATAATAATCAACATCAAATGAACATTTCACATTGCACAGTTAATTTTTCCACCGTTTTGGTTGACTAAAAAAAGTGCAAATAATGATCAGAGCGAAACCTCTTGAATTCTTTAACATTATATTTTCTCAGTATTAAAGCTGGAATCACCTTGATCTATCATTTGCCTCACTCCGTCTTGCCGTTGTACCTATTATTGTTCCTATAATTTTGACCAATATTAATTGGAAAAGATAAGGTAGTGTCCAATCTTATTAACCGGAAATAGGAGGATTGTGGAACGTACACACACTCACAGACCATGCCACGGCCTGTCCTTTTAGGATGATTGAATCCATAAATAGATTGTATTTACTGCAATTATAACCAACTGGATACCTAATTGTAAAATTACCGTCCTCACATTATACCATCTAACCATACCCGTTTACTCTGGCTAACTGCAAGAGTATTCGCCAATTTATCCAGCAATATCATTATTCTGGCATTACTCAAACTCTTATCTGAGACAAGATGTTGAATGCATATGACCTAGTTTGTGATCATCAAATTAAATGCAAAAGACAGCAAACTGTAGGTCAATCATTATGGTTGGCAGCCAAATGCTAGTGTGATTTAATCCACAAATCAAGTTACAGCTGTCTTGATTCTTGCCGTGAAGTTGTAATTTCCTGTCGCTTGTGTATTATTTTGATTTGCCAGATTAGATTAGAAAGTTAATCAGAAAGCACCTGTGGCGAATTTCAAGGTTTAAAACGTTAGGCAGTGAGTTACTGAATTGTTTGATGTACAGGAGCTGTCTCCCAATGACTCACTCAGAGATAAAGAAACGCAATACAATAGAACGAGGAGATGAAGGGGCGATAAAATAATGTTACTCATCACCAATATCACATGATATATTGTAAATGTATTGGGTAGAGGCGTGTATAAATTTGTGATTCGACAAGCTGAACGTCAAACTTAAACAACTTAAATCACTGGCAGTCTGGCACGGCGAATATTTTGTAACTTGAGGAACGAAGTTATCACTCATAGAAAATTAGTTGTTCATGTAAAATTCATCCTTCGCGTTATGTGCAATAGTACTTTTCGGTTTACCTTTGTTAACAAAATATATTGAAAATATATTTCTAATATTCAGTAAAAGTTATTCTAATTTTATCATTTAACAATTATTCAAATCGAAAAGAAACTACTCTTAATACAGTAAAACCTCGATTTACCGTGCCTCTAATTACCGTCTTCCTCGAATCAAATAGGTAAATAGAAGTTTCACTGTACTTAACTCACGCCTCGTCATATTTCTTTGGATATACTACTCCCAGACCATAAAAAGTAGAGAGAAAGTGATTACATTTACATAGTAATTCAATTTCATCATTTCCATCCTGGAAATCAACCGTAACCGTGACTGTACTCACATAATGTTCCGATCACAACTCTCCTCTTTCTCTCTCTGCGATAGTAATGAAATCTCGTTTCAGGTGGCGAACAACAAAACAAAAGACTGGGATGACACCTGGCTGTCAGGTCTAGCTAACGATTCTCCCTCCCCTGAGACGGAGGACATCCTAGCTCGGTCACATGACTCCCTCTCCTCCATGTCCCCTCTCACTGGATCCGGCAACCTCTCCATCCAGTTCAACCTCCAGCAGTCGATAAAGGAGTGTATATGGGAGATGTTAATACCGGCACCCAGCACCAGTGATCACAGTTTTAGTATCTACAACGATAAGACGGACATCAAGTTGTCTAATGGTGGAGAGAGACGACGGAAAGGGCCCAGGCCGGACTATCATGCCAACCGTAACAGCTGTGTGGCTGTTAACAGCATCAGAACCAGCGCTAAAACCAGCGAAGTAAAGGAGGGCTCTGTCTCCAACCATCACCCTAGTCCCTCTCCCAGCCCTCCTCTCAACAGACGGTCCTCAGACGGACTCTTCAACTACAACACCACCTACCAGCCCCTAACGTCAATCACCAAAGACCGGGCGTCGCCTCAGAAACGTCGCCAGATCTCCAAATCTCGTGCTCATACTGACCCGGAGTCTCCTCTCAATGATCTCGTCCCCAAGTTGAACCTCAAGAGACTCTCCAAGGTGGAGTCAGTGACCTCGCTGACATGCCAGTCAGAGGTTTCGAGCGTCCAGAGTGCCAATGTTTCACCTAAAACATCCCCCTCTAGCAGTAACAGCATTGCCAGTTTGAGCAGTAAGATAGCGCTACTCAAACAACAGGTTGTTGCTTTTGATGCTAATTTCGAGCAGGTCCACCATCGTCCCCCCGTCGGCAACGAACGTCGTCCTATCGCTAGCACTATCAAGGAGTTAAACGAACTTAAAAGACTTTTGTTGGACGCTAAGGCTGTAGAGTCGAGTAAGCCTAAGTCTTCGCTCGTTAATCAACACGCCATGATCCACGCAAGAATGGACGAGAAACGAAAAGTAGCTGGGCGACCACACGACCTTAAACTCATGACTCATTCCCAGTTGGCCGACGAGAAACTTTGCATACAGAAACTCCTACTTCATTTTGAGGAAACGTACGGTCGGCCCAAAACAAAGGACCAAAAGGACACGATGAGGCCAATATATGACCGTTACCGTAAAGTAAAGCTGGCGTTGAACAAGAAAAGTGAAACTGTTCCGAGTGAAGGGGAGAAGACTCCGACCAGAGCGAACCTACACCTGGGGGACACTTGGAATGTGACCATGGCCAACACCACTTCCGTATCAGGTATGGAGCTGATGAACCTCTCTCCGGAGGAACTTACTAGGGCTTTATCAGATCTGCAAGACAGTAAGAGAGTTTTGAGAAAAAGTTTGAGAGATTATGAGAAGGCGTTTATGAGTAAACATGGTCGGAAGGTTTTAAAAGAAGACCGCGGTCCAAAAGAGTCGGAATATAACGAGTACAAGCAGATTAAAGCAAGGATCAGATTTGCTGAGACGCTCTTGAAAAAGAGCAACGGCTCTCAAACGATTTAATTTTAATTTTGTCAGAGATTAATTTACATGTGTATTTGATAAAAGTGCAGTTCAGTGAGAATTACTTTTTTAGTTAAACTTACATTACTTTGTCCTACAGATTGCGAAAGTCCGACCGTGTCGACGTTACTAGACAGTGTCAGCAAGTTCTTTTCTGGCCGAAAGTATGACTGAGAGTTGAGACCGAGGAACACTGACACGCAGACAAACTGACATACATACAAACTGACAGACAAATCTCAACAAGATTGAAACCTATAACAAAGTTATTGTAAAACTCGAACTGATGGACAGAACAAGGACTGACATTATATTATGCTACAGCGGATGACTTATATTGGTTAAAATCCCAATCTTACTTAAAAATTCTCCTATTCTCGCGAATGCACAAATTATCATCCTATATTAACTTATTTGTTGATTATTGTTAAATTGCCACAGTGCATGCGTGGTAAATTGATTTATTATGATAATATAGTTATCGTGTAAATTTTGTAAATATCTCGATCTAACTTTTTTGCGACCTATTTTCTAGATATTCCTTGCACAGTTTTCGAGTAATTGAAAGAATTCAACCATCTGAAACACTATACTTTAACATTCCTGCATTGTTTCTTGGAATGAAAGTATCCATAGTATAATAGTTTGTTGCTTTCCGGCATGAGTTGGTATTTCTATTACAGCTGGCTCTGATCAATTTTGATGATACCGCATGCACATTTGCATTGATACAAAATGTTACAACGGACATCAAAATTTAACAATTAACTATTTTTTGTACAAAGACAAAAGTATGTGAATTTGTGATCAATGATTTTTAGCTCTGAAAGCACACTTGCACTGTACGATCTTTTTGAGTCTCTCAATGATATCTGTACCCAAAAATTTACGAGTTTTTATCTTTTGTTTGAAATTGGAATTTTACTGCCTTAACCTTAGAAAAGAAGCTCAAAGTTTGGCCCGTGTGCTGGTCTTATCTGAACTTTACCGTAATGAATTGTTCTGTCAAATTTAGAGTGCAAATCAAAGGTAGAATCGTCTGTACACTTTAATTGTTCTTTAACTAAGTAGCAGTTCGTTTTAGAAAACCAAACGCAGTAATTGTCCTTGTTATAGCACTAATTTTCCATCTTAAGACCAGACTTTCTTATTTCCCTTGATATCTCGACCGCTCACGCTCAATTATATATATCTTAATGAGATGTATATTGTATAATTGATACGACTCGCCTGGCCACTCGATTGACCTGCTAAATCAAATCTCTCGTCTAAATACTGTTTATAATTTTTAGTTGCCATGACAACCGCGAAGCTAATTGCTAGATAATTATAAAATGAGGTAATTACACCAGTAAATTGTATGATGGTGCAATGTTGAGGATGTAGTTGGTGGGATTTTGAAGGAGGACCTTACATGGAGCTCGCCTTGTGTAGTTAACCCACAGTCGGCCTTCCTGCTCCTTCATCAATATAATTGTGTAGTAATGAGGCAAAACAGTCGCAATGTATGGTGAGTGTGTACAATGTATTGTATTGTAATTGTGTAGGAAATGTTCTTAAGTAATAACGTTGTGCCTCGAGAGCCTTTACAGAGTTAAATATATAGGAACTTGGTGAGTTCACTATCTTCAAACTAATGAAGTGTTTGAAACCGTCCTTGAGATCATAGCTGTAAAACGTTTTTTATTCATGAACAAAAACATATTCCTTAGTTCTAAGCTCATTTTAACTCTAGATGAATCAAGTTAAAATCCATGTACCAGTCCTGAATTTGTTGTTTTTATACACAAAAGTTACTATACGCAATATATAGATTGTGTTCTGACTGCACTGTGTTTGTTGTTAAGATGGAGCTTGTCGTGCTTGCTAGAAAGAGAATAGAAGATTCACAATCCCGATATCAAAATGACCACCACTGCAGCTGCTGGCTCAGGTCGTGTATCCTGTACTTCTACAAACATCTACTTAATGGTTTGAACTGTTTAAAAGTTAAGATTATTTGCTGAACATGGACTTTGTACTTCTGTAGACTCACACTTAGCCGTGGAATTCTTACAAATCTTAGAATCTACACTAATCTAGACTTAAGAGTCCTGGTTTTTGCAGATAGGTAGGGAGAATCAAATGAAATATAGATCCACCTGACAATAGATACTATCTATATCGAGAAGGTTAATCGCATGGAGCAGCAGGCAGATGATCTCCGATGAGGTATGCATGAGGGTAATACTTCTCTTGCCGTCGCTAATTTGTTATCGCTACATCATGCTTGCTGCTTGAAAATGGCAAGAATGCGATATGTAGAGAACCGATCACGCTATTTGGTTGAATAGCAGGCTTGTCACCAGCCCCATTTGGTTGTTAAATTGGAAATCGTGGTATCCTTACTCAACTCACCTGCACGATTATTAAATCTCGAATTCTGGGGGCGAGGTATGACTATGAATATAAAAATTAATACATTCTGCTCAATGCGCATTCCTTATATTGCGTGCCTTAACTCAGCTTACCTGCAATAAACTGTTTGAAATCTGAACTGATAGTGCAAATTACAAAGTTGAGTTCATCTCTATAAAAAGCATTATATCGGGGGCGTAACTGGGTGTCTTGTCTAGACAGGTAGAGCTGTGTCTGTCGTATCTTCATAGCCGTAGTAGATGGTCGCTGAGTGCACACTTAATCGCTATCCGACTACACTTATTGAATGATATGATACAGAGTTTAAGTACATGTCAGACCTTAGTTTTAGCACTTTAGTTAGCTTTCTAAGGAATCTTAAATTCATGTTATTTCATCATTGGGTTAAGCTCCAAAGTACTTATCACATTTTCAATTAATTCTTATATTGTATAATATCATTATTTTATTACATTATAATATCAGACTAATCTCGCTCTTAGTGACACTTCCTCAAAGGGGATGATATTGGCATATATAGGAAAGAAAATTAACAGTTTACAATCTATCAACCCTTGCTGTTCAATTTGTCAAATCTCTGATTATTCACGTCAAGTTTGATATTACTATATAGATAATGTATCCTGGTGCCTCCCAACCATTATGTTATGCAACAAAAGTCTCCCGATGTTACGTCACTAAAACTCTGTACTAAAAACACACAGTGAATTACTGAATTACTTGTTCAGTACAGAAAACACTTAGTGAATTACTGAATCGGTATAAATTGCTCATGAGGCACAGTTTTAATGTTCGTGACCACTGCAAAATCGCCCAACTACAGTAACGTGACGTTAAAACAATGAAATTTATATGACGATTTTGACATTTTAAAATTGATACCTGGATCTGGAATCGATGAATTATTGTCTTACTTATATAAATAATAAAATCAGTTACACTATTTATCCTCTCTGTCTATTTCCATGTTTATCAAATGTTCATTTCTCAGAATAAAGTATGTAATCGTTGCGAGCGACAAGATAAACACAAGGAAATATCTTGACAAGAAAGCCTCTCATAAACTAGCCTCAAGATGAGCGACTTCAACATTGTACAGTCAGTTCAGAACAGACTTGGCATTAACAAGAGCAATGCCAGATCAGACAACTTTCTAGGTTAGTGAGTTCTTTTCTTTCTTTCTTTGTTTCTTTTTCTTGTAATTTACAACATTACAGGCTTCGATATAAGCACGAGCGCGCAATTACACTACGGCACCACTGGTTAAAATGCAAACATCTAAACAAGTATATGTTTGTCACATAAAAAAGGGAGGTGAAACAACTTATTCTTGTGCTCTCAGGAAGTGAAATAATCAGCAATCTGCCGCTACAAATGTCTCTCTTCTACAACTTCTACTTCTCTCCCATCTGGTTCACTGCCACCCTTACTTCTCTGGTCTTGAAGGTGATTGTGTTTGTTAGTAAGACCTCAGTTTAGTTTCGTTTTGTGGTTTACTGTATCTACTACTAAGATTTAGATAACAATTTCTTTTGTTTTAACAGTAATAACGTTTACTCTTTATATCTTGTGTTGTTTATGCACTTTAAAAAAACCCTGGATTTTGGTGAAGAGCTGGGTCTGTCTTCATAGCTCCTTACATCGCCATAATAATTAATAGGATGATTCATACAGCATGGGCTTAAAATCTCGAAGGGAACGGCCAAAGCTGTAAAAATTTTAGTACTTAGACGTAGAGTCGATGTATTCATGGAATTTGGCACCAAATTGGCACCATTATCCATGAAATTATCCATAAAGTGGCACCAGCTATCCATTGGGCACTTTTTTGAGCCAAAACCACTTTTTATGATACCAGATGGGTAGAACTAGTCAAGACCTCGGTCTACCATGACTTTGGGACGAATCGGCCAAATGTCACACTTGTGACGTCACATATGTGACAAAATATGACGTTTTCAAAACTTGCTCGGATCGGGCCAAAATTGGTTTGTTTTTTTTTTTTTGAAAAAAAAAAAAGCATTTGTTCGGTATCGATGCCAATAGTAATCCTACAAAGTTTGGAAACGATTGGCCGTCTGGAAGTGTGATAAATCTGGGCGTGGTCT